>CM045891.1:54705622-54738122 GCA_025169545.1 Anguilla japonica
ATGGAAGACACACACATGTATCTACTTACAATATGACACACCTGTACACGCACACACGGGTCAGGTGCATGCAAACACACACACACGCACACAAATAACAGATTCACGTTTCAAACTAACATTTTATTTGCAAACAATAGAATATAATCACAGTATTGTAAATGTCAGGTGATTTTCAGTCAATATGTCATTTCAGCAAAATAATTAAAATGATTATTCCATAAAACAGCAGCTATGTTGTGAGGATTATTTTAAAATTGCTGAAATAACAAGAAATAAAATGTTACTATGGCAATACATACAGTACACAGTTCACTGCATTTCATAATGGCTAGTGCACATTTACACTGATCAATTCCTGCACTTCAATCAAAAATGTAAACATGAATTAGCAACATAATTCTGACTGAATATGAATTTCCAACATAATTCTGACTGAATATGCATATGTATGTCCATACATATCTAGTGTGAATTGCGTGAGGTATCCTTTACAATTGTTGTAGTTTTGCTTCAGAAAAGGCTGGAAAAACTCAACCTGATGTTCCTTCATTAGAGTTGTCCATGTGCTTCTATTTAGTTCTGTGATGATATAGGCCCAACAAGTCATGTTGTCATTTCATTCAGATTTGTTAGCATCTTCGAGACTTCTGGATAAAAAATTCCTTCAAATCAATGCATGACACATTTGGATGTTTGCATATGAAAAAAAATGCTTTTCACCCATTTTTTTTAAATCTAAAAAAAAAATTGGTGCAAAACCAAAATTCTAAAGCCTAACTGGTAAGCCCCACCCTTGATGGCCAATCGCACAACTATGACATCACACATTGGGCTGCATCTCGAGCTACCACTCACACACGTGAACCGCTTGCTATTACCTGTTGGCATAAAAAATTATATTTTCCTATTTTGAATAGTTGTATATATTTTCAATATCTTTATTGTTGCTATAGTTATTATTGTTACTGTTCTCATTAGTAATTCTCCTTGATTTATTTTGATTTATTTGAGTAGTTTATTTAAATATCTTCGTTGGCTAATGTTACCTTTGACTAGCTGCAATGGCCTCATAACGGAAATAATGTTTCGGCGGGAAATTCAGTGGATCCAGTGCCATTTAAGAGAGAAATGTGTGCGGACAAAATCATCCAAGTTTTAAATGCCAGTTCGAATCACAGAATGTGACAGGGATGATTATGTTAATCTCCCATTCATTTTCCCCATAGAGAAATTCACCATTGATCAGGAAGTCCATTTATGGGCAAAGGCTTTTGCCCTGCATTAATTCAGACTTCCAAGGCTTATTCTCACTGGCCGGGGAAGACTGGAAGGCCTCTGGCCAAATGACAGGATGTTCTCCAGTCACATAACACAAAGACCTTCAGTCACATGACAGGAAGACCTGTGGTCCCATGACAGGAAGTCCTACTGCCAAATGACAGGAAGACTTCTGGTCCCAGGACAGGAAGACCTCCAGTTACACAACAGGATGTCCTCTGGTCACATGACAGGGAGACCTAGCCAATCACATTTCACTAGGGGTCCTGAGCTTTGAAACGTGAAGACACAAATACTACAGAACTTCATATACAGGGTCCCCAATACCCCCATTAAGCAGCCATTACTGGAAAAACTGTGAATCCAGTAAAGGCAACATCCTTCAGCTCTTTTCCTTCATTAAAACTAAATCCATTTTCAGAGTAATGGAAACAAATGCTATTTAAAAAAAAAAAACAACCTGAGCTAACAGATTAAAACTAAAAACTCGATCAAGTGCCGTAGATAAAATAATCAGCAATTAGACGATAAAGTAGCCCAACTGAGGTTTCTGGGTAAGGCCTGTGTGGTCAAGGCAGCCACGGGTCCCAAATCTCACTGCGCAGCCAGAGTCAATATGCGCAGATCTGCAACAGCCCCTCACTGCCAATACCTCTGCAAAGCAAACAACACCACCAATCAGAACCCAGAACACATGCCCCACCCCCCAAACTCACTAGTCAGATTCATAACCTTATGGCACTATGAGCCAAACCAGGCTGCTCATAACCTTACAGCACTAAGTCCAGCCAATAGGAATGGGCTTTGCTAATAAGCCAATGGTCAGTTGACCTCTCCTGATGAATAGTGAGCTTGTGCTAAACAAGCTAGAACCAATCAAATTGCAGGAAACCACTGGGACATAGTGTAACCCCCCTTTCCAGATGCTAGAGATGAGAGCAGGGTCAACACTACCTACTTACCTACCTGCTCCCGCCCCCCCCCCCCCCCACCACCGCCATCCAAATATCACAATGGAAACATTCCTTCCCCCAGGGGGTCCGTTCGCACCAATCAGGTGCCTGTATAAAGGACATGTGACTACACACGACTCAAAGCATGCAGAGAAAAGCAGAATAGTCTGGCGAGAAGAACAGGGGGCATTATGGGCAATTAAAGCAGCCATTTTCAGGTTGGATTACCCAGCAGACACTGTGTGGTTTGTCTGGACGTAGACAAAGGGAGTTCTGTGAAGCATGTGCTTCCTGACCAGGCTCCAGGGTCATGTGATTTACGGGAGCCAACACAATACATCCAAAGTGTAATCATCAAGATCATTAAATAAAAGATTTTTTTTAGATTATGTGTAGTGATGACAAAGTTGAGCTGCAGCTAGCTGCGTGGTCCTTTTTGATTCTTTACACCTCTTGTGGTGTACGAATCTCACTCGCAAATTTACTGGCTAGCTAATGCCAACTCGAACAAAAAATGACAGAAAAAAGTGGATGAGTTTCTCTTCAAAAACATCATTACATAGGTCCAGTAAACCACCCCCACAGTATCTGATTGGCTCATGATTTGGGGGCATGAATAACATCACAAGAGAGGCTGAAATTCTCGAAGTTTGACCTTGAAGGAAAAAAAAAAAGGAAGAATTTGGTAAGCCCCCATGGCCTGATTCCCTAGAGTTAGCAGGGCTTTGTCTGTGGATAAAAGCCTATTGTGTCTGTAATTACCACAGCCTCAGCCACAGACCGCCACTCACATACGGGCGGCCTACAGTCACGTCTCAAAAGCCCTGTTCACACAGGAAGTACCCTTGATGGGTGTGGGGGGGTGGGGGGTATTTTACCTGGAATCCTAACCTCCCAAACACCTGGCGGGGTGGGGGGGGGGGGGGTATTTTACCTGGAATTCTGACCTCTATAACCTCCTACACACCTGGCGGGGTGGGGGTGGGGGGGGTATTTTACCTGGAATTCTGACCTCTATAACCTCCTACACACCTGGGGGGGGGGGGGGGGGGGGGTTTTACCTACACAGGTATTCAACTTCTGGCAAAATCACCAGTCCAGACGGCTACTTTGCCTCTGTCAGACTGAAGCCAATTAGAGACTCCCATTCCTGAGCATGCTCAGTCAGGCAAAGCAGCCACTGACAGTCACAGGGATAATGGTATGGCTGGAAAAATCAAGGCAATTTCACTGCTAAATGGAATGGTCACTGCACTATTTTTTTACAATGGCTTATTTGCTGGCCCTTTAAAAAATTCTGCTGACATGACTTTTTTCCAACATGGTTTCATTTCCCTTTTCTAATTTCTCACTGTTTGGAACACCCGATCATATCTCTGGGCTGTTTGCGACACCCAATCATATCTCTGGGCTGTTTGGGACACCCAATCATATCTTTGGGCTGTTTGGGACACCCAATCATATCTGTGGGCCCAAATTCAACCCCTCTGAACAGCAGTAGTGCCCAGTAAGTCGTTCGTGGCGATCAAATACAGGGACTTTTTTCTTTCTCTCTCCTTGGCGGAACACTCTGTACGCAAACTTAGAACACTCAGATCCAGTGGCACCAATTAAAGCCTTCTCAAATTTACCCGTTCTTGTTCCAAGACAGTGCCTACTATCCCAGAGAGAACAACGGCTCTTTAAGGAAAAGAAACCTGGCAGGGCAAATGATCTTTAATTGCATACCTGCTGCCATTTCAGCTGTGATTATGACAATGAAATTAATATTGGCCCACTTTCATATAATAACATTTACACAATGTTACTCTGTGAGGTTTTCCGCATCTGATATTTACGTATTCATGAGCGTACGCTGCAATTCAGCTAGCGCTGCTAGAGCTTATTTACAAACAAAGTTTAAGCAAGAATGACGAAGTGTCATGTGAGCAGCCTCTAAGGCAGTGTTCTAGAACTCCTCACCGCCTTCAGCCGCCAGCAGCGATTGTGACATCAGCGTCAGAATGTTCCGTTGAGAACGTTCTAATGTCACATCTGTGACCTCACAGCTTAATGGGTTTAAATCAAAGCTGGCACATCCCTGAAACAAGCCAGGCTGCTGCCAGGCCTCAGCCAATCAGGATCTCTCTCCTTGCCGACCGTCAGGGGTTTCCTCCCCTTAAGAGTTGCCCCCCCCCCCCCCTCACCTGGATCAGCACGGCGGCGACCACGGCGAGCAGGGCGAACATGGCCAGCCGGCCCAGGCGGCCGAAGTCCACCTGCTTGAGGAGGAAGAAGCGCGCCCAGCTCAGCTTCTGCGCCGTGTGGGGCGGGTAGCGCATCTTGTTGACGCCCTCCATGCCCAGGGACTTGATGAGGCAGCCGCGCAGGTGGCTCAGCTGGTCGAAGCTGTGCTTCCCGTGGTAGCAGCCCATCCCGCTATTACCTGCAGGGGGCGCCAAAAACACAGATTCAGCTCGGGAGGCCAACAGCATCGCCAACACTCTGGTATTCACAGAAAACGACAAACATCCTCTCCTTTACAGTTCCAGATGCTGGTAGGCTCTGTGCCAGGGTGCCTACAGCCTGCAGCAGCCATACATGGAGGCCCAGCTGCCAATTACACGACTTTACTTCACTTTCCATTCACTACTTGAACAAATTGTTTGCATGCACTCCTAACTAAACTTACTGTGAATTGTCGCTCTTAAAGAAATTATAATCTTGGTGAGACTCACCAGCTTAAATAAAATGAATTATTTATTTATTTTTTTTAACTGAAAGGAACCTTTTAAAACATGTTTAACAACTAGCTAACAACTGGAGCTCAAAAGGTATCACAGTCCACAGAAAATGGGGTCACTCACCTACACCCCCGAAGGGCAGTGAACTCACAGAGAAGTGAACCAGGCAGTCATTGCCCAGCACCCCACCACTCGAGGTCTCAGAGATAACACGTTTGATCAGCTGGAGAGGAGAGAGGGAGGGAGGAAGAGAGAGAAAGCGGGGGGAGATGGAGGGGGGGAGAGAGAGAGAGAGGGGAGATGGAGGGGGTGAGAGAGAGAGGAGGGGGAGATGGAGGGGGTGAGAGAGAGAGGAACGAGGAGATGGAGGGGGTGAGAGAGAGAGAGGAAGAGAGAGTAAGAGAGAGAGAGGGGGGATGGGGTGTGTGTGTGTGAGAGAGACAGAGAGAGAAAGAGAGGAAGCGAGTGAGAGAGAGGAGGGACACCACATATAAATCAGCTTTCCATTACCAGTGGTAAACACTTAAGCCCGTGTATAAGAACAGTCTTCAAATAAACATAGTTTAAATACTTGCCATGCCAATCTTTAATGTTGGGTGTTTGCAATATTGCACTGCATCACTAATCTGATTCTCAATAGACACACATGCATTCTGCCCCCCACCCCCCACCCCCACCTTTTCCCTCTACAGAGTTCAGTTATCTGTCTGTCTGCTTGGTGTGTTTGTTGACATTTGCTGCCTTTGCTTTTCTAGCACAATTCAGGGTCAGATTAAAATTCAAATGGGGCTTATCTGCATGATAAGTGAACTTTGGCGTTGCCAAAACCTTTAACCCATTTAATCCCATTCTCCCCCAGGTTTGCTTGTAATACCAGCAATCCAGGAGAAGTCTGTGAGACTTGGTTTAAATTGTATTTGTGGTCGCAGTTGTGACCACTGGGATTAAACGGATGGAAGTGAATCAGTTTTTTTAATCAAGCTGTGGAAAGGCCCAGTCAGTAGTGCAGTGCAGTAGAGAGATATGGGTCCTGCACATAAGACTTGTTATGGGGGATCTGCTGGCTCCTGTCCATGTTTGTGTGTGATTTTCCAGGAAGGGGCGGGGCTAATGTCTGCAGTGAAATACTTAACCCGGCGTGCTCAACAGCAAACACTGAGCAAACAGGGCTGGCTCTGGCCATCGAAACAGCACATGATGTCATCTGACTCACTTAGGGGTATATGCCCCCAAAAATACCCCAAGACCCCCAGCTAATGCCCCCACCCAATACCCCCAAACATACCCCCAAACAATATCCCCACACAATACCCCCCGCTAAAGACCCCATCCAATACCCCCAGCCAATAACTCTCCTGTGGGTGTGTGAGCTCACTGTGCAGGTGTGTTGTATTGTCCTACAGGTGCAGGTGTGTTGTATCATCCTGTGGGTGTGTGAGCTGACTGTGCAGGTGTGTTGTATCATCCTGTGGGTGTGTGAGCTCACTGTGCAGGTGTGTTGTACTGTCCTACAGATCCAGGTGTGTTGTACTGTCCTACAGGTGCAGGTGTGTTGTATTGTCCTGTGGGTACGTTAGCTGACTGTGCAGGTGTGTTACCTTGTTATCCTGAGAGAAGACGTACAGGGCCAACGGCTTCTCCCTGGCGTTGATGAAGCGGATCGCCTCGTCCAGCCCGCTGACCGTTACTATGGGCAACAGGGGGCCAAAGATCTCCTGCTGCATCACCTTGGAGTCCGGCTGCACGTCCCGGAGGACCGTGGGTGCTGGGGGGGGGGGGGGGGGGGTATTATTGTGTGCATCACAGAGCTCAATGGATCTGGGCTTGGCAGCCATTTTGGGCTGGAACTATCTGAAATCCCAGCGAGGCAAATTCAGATTTAATTGTGGGTTTTGGTTTAAACCGGTTCTCCATGCCTAAAACCGCTCATTATAATTTTAAAAACCCGACTATAAACAGAGAGAACTCTGTAACAGACAGAGCTCTGTGTAACCCTTTAACTTGTGAGGTCACAAACGCGTGATTACAACGTTCTTAGCTGAGCATTCTAATGCTGACGTCACAATCAGTACTGGTTACTGACAGCGATGGAGTTCTAGCACACCAAGTTTGAAAAAAAAAAAAAAAAATACTGTGACTCAGTCTGTGTCATGATATAGCGCTGCGACTGAAAGCTCTCGTACCGATATAGCACTGCGCCTCATCACTCTGGCCCCCGAGGGCCACCGTGCTGCCCTCCATCAGCCCCAGCACCCTGCTGAAGTGCCGCTGGTTGATCATGCGCCCGTAATCCTCACAGGCCTTGGGGTCCTCCGAGTAGAACTCCTGAGACAACAAGCACAAAACCAGGACAGCATGAAAACAGCCCAGCGTTAAAACACATCTCACATCAAAAGAAAAGGTCTGTAGCACACAAGCTACAGGTGCTTCTGCATATCAGAACATCAATAAGTCACATTTATTCAATAATGAAGAAACACCAATAAAAAGTAAATTAGTCACCAGAATTGAGTTTTGATAAAAAATGAACATAACAGCTCAACTAGGTACCCGTGGGTATCAATTCTTCATTCAAACGAGATAGGTGCAAGTTTGTCACGCTCCTGTCGTCCCTGCCTTATTCCCTGTCGTCAAAGCGTATAATGTGGGAGAAAACATGAAATGTCTCCAGAGACATTGCAGCTGGAAAAAATGCCCTACCAGTGTCAGCATTCCAAAGGCTTGCTGTTGCTTCACCTTTTGACTTGTACACTCCTGCCAAAATAAGCAACCCAATATAGCATTGCTTAGTGGGTCACATCCAGCTCTTTCCAATTGTCACCATACACACACCTCCCCTCTAAGTTTGTCATCTCAAGAATATCCTTTTGCATTGATGGTGCTATGAAGAGTTCAAATGCAGACTTTATGTCTTGTACACGACTGCTAGCATATCTGGTGGGGCCTGGAACCATTTTGATGACATTAGCAGCACTAAGTCTACCCTGTCTTTCAACTGGGGATCCAGACCATGGTAGTTCTCCATTTTTGGAAATGAACAGGTCAGTTCTTGGTGGTTGAGAGATGACATGAGGGTTTGTTGGTGGTTGAGAGGCGACAGGAAGTTTCCTGGTGGTTGAGAGATGACAGGGGGGTTTCTTGGGGGCTGAGAGATGACAGGAGGGTTTCTTGGCGGTTGAGAGATGACAGGAGGGTCTTTTGGTGGTTGAGACATGACAGGACGGTTTAGTGGTGGTTGAGAAACAAAAGGAGGGGCAGAATGTGGTATCTCAAAGGCTTCATTCTCATCATCAGAGGAGGATGCCACACAGTCAGGGTCCTCCTCAACATCATCCTCAGTCTCAGACATATCCTCATCTAAATCACTTTCACCCTCCAAGATCTGTGACAGAACCTCAGTGGCAGAAAATATATGCCTCCGTCTGGTGGTCATTTTCAAAATCTTTAGTTGAGGCACAAATGCAAAGAGAAATGGTTTAGAGGGCTGTGTGTGCAGCCCTTATTATAAGTTTGCCCCCGCACCCATGTTGCGAGAATGATCAGAGATCTCGTGGGAACTATGTTTTCTCCTCACACACACACACACACACACACACAAATTAATGTGAAAGTGCCCTCAGCCAACACAACAAAAACAAGATCAGAGCGCCTCAGAGACAGATAGAATAATAACACATAAATACACATTTCAAATAATAAATACAACATTGAGAAAAAACGAAACAAAAGACGAAATATCAACTCGCGACCTGCATGCTGTGCGCAGAGTAGCCTACTGTATTATTTATTTAGACATTGGCAGATAAGAAAATTTTCGGTTACGCTGACCTATAAAAACGCTATTCCAAAATCAAAATCAGACGAGTTATACATCGTTAGAAAGCTTATACTCTCACCTACTGAATAAATGAATTGTCAATCTAGCCAAATTGTACTGAAAAGGGCGACAACGCCGTAAGCAACAGGTGTGGTATTATACACAGCTATTTTTGAAGGTAGCCTACCCAGGCATCACAAAAGCGCGTATATTTCACAAATGGATTGTCCAAGACAATATATGACCACTCGATCGCAAAAGGGACATCTCTACGCGTAAAGCCAATGGTAAGATTGTATATTTATTCAATGTTTTGATATTGACTGTAGAATGACATGGTATAATTTTTAAAAAACTTTGTCTCGTTTATTTCGTTATTCAGTGAGCAGCGTTTTCATTGCTGTATTGGCTGGCACTGTCTTCCATTGCTTCCCCGACGTTCAGACCGTCCCCTCACTGATAAAAACTAGACCCTACGGTGTCAGATTACTTGGGTCGCCATGGATGTCTTCTAGCCGCTTGCCGTAAATAAGTTTACTAGATGTCGTAACACTTTAGATTTGGAGCTACAGCTACATAGCTCTTCCGCACCCCAACTAATAAAAAAGTCCAAATGGTGGGCAAACAATATGGCGGACATAGGTGCTCCCAATGGCAGAGTTGTAGAGCACATTCAGATGCATCGGTCGATGAAGTTTTGTGTTGATCTGATTTGTGGTGTGGGAGTTATGGCCTTTTAAAGTATGACCCTTTGTTATAGTGCCACCATCTGGCCGACATAGGTGATTTGTAGTGCCTGAGTAGTGGGGGGCCATAGGAACCCACCTGCCAAATTTGGTTGCTCTAAGACTTATGGTTGCTGAGCCTCAGACACTTTTAGCAGAGAAAAATAAGAATAATAATAATCCTAACAGATACAATAGGGTTCCACCAGCTTCACTGCTTGGACCCCTAATAATCAGTAAAATCTTTAAATCATTAGTGAAAGCTGCTGGTACCAGTGCAGACACAGTGGGGGGGGGGGGGCGTCAGGTGTACCCCTGGATTTGGGGGGAGTACTGACCTTCACACACTTGCCAATCTCTTCCACCACACGGTCCTGGATGCTGGGCTCACACAGGACATAGTCGGGGGCGATGCAGGTCTGGCCGCAGTTTGTGAACTTTCCCCAGGTTATCCGTCTGCAGGTAACAGGGTAGTACACAGTGTTATAATGCATCAGTACAGTAGAGTTATAATGCATCAGGACTGTAGAGTTATAATCCATCATTACTGTAGAGTTATAATGTATCAATACTGCACTACTGAGTTTCAGTGTATCACAACTGCACTGAGCTATTATGTGTCATTACCGTACATTACTGAGTTATAAAGTAGCAGTGTCTGACCGGCAGGCGATTGTGATGTCACAGTCCTTGTCGATGTAGCAGGGGCTCTTCCCCCCCAGCTCCAGGGTGACGGGGGTCAGGTGCCGGGCGGCGGCCTCCATCACCAGTTTGCCCACGGCGGGGTTCCCCGTGTAGAAGATGTGGTCAAAACGCTGCCTCAGCAGCTCCTGGGTCTCTGGGACCCCCCCGGTAACCACGGGATACAGCTCCTGAAACACACACACACACACACACACACACACACAAAGAAAATAAGCCAATGCACAGACACACATATGTGTGCTAAATTATGTAAATCCATACACAGCACAGTTTACAGGCTAATTTACAGTCAAAGGGAAACTGTATCCAGTCTCCTAAAAGCTCAGTAACAGCTCAGGTAAGGGGGGGGGGGGGGTTTACCTTGTCCAGGTAAACGGGGAGCAGTTCCTCCATCACCTTAGACGTGTGAGCGCTGACCTCCGAGGGCTTCACTACGGCAGCATTACCTGGGGAGGGAAGAACGATTTAAAAAAATATATTTTTTTGATTTTTTTATTATATTTTATATTAATGTGATCATGCATTTTACATTGGTGATACTCTTACGTAAAAATCACATGTTCAAAAACCATGAGTCCAAAAACCACATGTGAACACCCAACATGGGAAAAATACTCATGTGAGCAATAAAAATAATCCCAATTTAGAATATGAGAGTGGGAAATGGTAACCTTTGTTAGGGTAGGGTTCACTCACTCACTCACATACTCACTCACACACACTCACTCACTCACTCACTCACTCACTCACTCACACTCACTCACTCACTCACTCACTCACTCACTCACAAGCAAGTCATTATCTTTACACACGATACCACTGAGTCGAATACTGCAGTTGACCTTGGACATCCCACTGTTGCTACGGCGATAACCCCTGTCCAGACTGACAGACACCAATGGAATTACACAACGGAAAGACCTCACATAGCACCACCAAGGAAACTTTTGTTTTTTGGGGGAACCGAGCGATTAGTTCTCTTGGCAATGGTCAGTTTGTTGTTGCCTCAGCACAGTGCCACGATGGACCTCTCACCCACTAACAACGCTTTTCCCTCAAACATTGATTGTGACATCACAACCAGTGGAGAGAAGCTTGTGGTTCAGCTAACGCCTTGCTCCACAGCAACAATCGCTGAGTCACTCTCCACCACGCACTCTCTACCGTGCGCTTTCCACCGTGCGCTTTCCACCACGCACTCTCTACCGTGCGCTTTCCACCGTGCACTCTCTACCGTGCGCTCCCCGCCGTGCACTCTCAGAAACGATGCGTAAATATCCCACAGGCTTTTATTGTGTTACTAATTTTTTGTTACAAAGCGAGACTTTTTATACACAGACTGTGCTGAAAGTAACAGCAAAATGTCCTGTCCTCAATTAAGACACGCAGGTGTGTCCAAAAATGTGACAGGTTCATTTTTTTTTTAACACATCTGTTTTTTGAGAGCCTGGAGAGTCTGTCTATGCCTGTGCTTATGCTGGCGGTGTGAGAGCAGAGAGGGCCCTCAGTGCAAAGTGCACGTTTCAGACCTGCCCCAATCAGCGCCCTTTAACTCGCTGGCGATAAGAGGGGAGTTACGCAACAATAAATGATTAGGAGTCACTGAAAAGATAAACTCAAAAAGTCACTGAAAATATACACTACTCAAGAGTCACTGAAACGATACACTCAAAAAGTCATTGAAAAAATACACTCAAAAGTCACTGAAGAGATACACTCAAAAGTCATCAAAAAGATACACTCAAAAGTCACTGAAAAGATACACTCAAGAGTCACTGAAAAGATACACTCAAGAGTCACTGAACAGATACACTCAAAAGTCACTGAAAAGATACACTCAAAAGTCACTGAAAAGATACACTCAAAAGTCACTGAAAAGTCACTGAAAAGATACACTCAAAAGTCACTGAAAAGATACACTCAAAAGTCACTGAAAAGATACACTCAAAAGTCACTGAAAAGATACACTCAAAAGTCACTGAAAAGACCTGGGAATTTGTCAGCCTTATTAAACCTTATTACCTTATTATTACTAGTGGACCTAGATTTTCATTCCAACCCTAACAAAGTGCATCTCATTTAACAGCTAGAGAAGGGCTGCCCGTACAGGACGATAGATCTCCAGGAACAAGGACGGGCAGCCTTGGTCTGAAGGGACCCTACTCAAACCAGGCCGTCATTTTAACAGACATAAAGAGGGACTAAAAGCCCCCTCCCCCCCCCAGTCCTGGGGAGTCACCGCACCCCCACACCGGGTTGGGGGGGGGGGGGGGGCGCTCCAGAAACGCACCTGCGGCGATGGCGCCGATGAGGGGCTGCAGGGTGACGGCCCAGGGGTAGTTCCAGGCGCCGATGATCAGCACCACGCCCAGCGGCTCGGGCTGGATGAACACCTGGTCCGAGAGCGTCAGCAGGTTCTTCTCCACGGGCCGCGGCGCCGCCCACTCCCTCAGCTTGCTCACCGCCAGCGCGACCTCGCTCTCCAGCCCCAGCGTCTCGTACAGCGGCGTGCCCAGCTCGCTCTGCGCCGGGACGAGCCCCACAGCGCCCCCCACAGGACACGCGTTAGAACACACACACACAGCCAGTGCCCCCCACAGGACACGCGTTAAAACACACACACAGCCAGCGCCCCCCACAGGACACGCGTTAGAACACACACACACAGCGCCCCCCCCCCCCCCCAGGACACGCGTTAGAACACACACAGACAGCCCCCCCCCCACAGGACACGCGTTAAAACACACACACACAGACAGCGCCCCCCACAGGACACGCGTTAAAACACACACAGCCAGCGCCCCCCCCACAGGACACGCGTTAGAAACACACACAGACAGCCCCCCCCCCACAGGACACGCGTTAAAACACACACACAGACAGCGCCCCCCCACAGGACACGCGTTAGAACACACACACACAGACCCCCCCCCCACAGGACACGCGTTAGAACACACACACACAGACAGCGCCCCCCCACAGGACACGCGTTAGAACACACACAGCCAGCCCCCCCCCCCCCCCCCCCCCCCCCCAGGACACGCGTTAGAACACACACACACAGCCCCCCCCCCCCAGCCCCCCCACAGGACACGCGTTAAAAACACACACAGCCAGCACCCCCCCCCCCCCCCACAGGACACGCGTTAAAACACACACAGACAGCGCCCCCCACAGGACACGCGTTAAAAAACACACACAGACCAGCCCCCCCACAGGACACGCGTTAAAACACACACACACAGACAGCGCCCCCCACAGGACACGCGTTAAAACACACACACACAGACAGCGCCCCCCCACAGGACACGCGTTAGAAAACACACACACACAGACAGCGCCCCCCACAGGACACGCGTTAAAACACACACAGACAGACCCCCCCCCCCCCAGGACACGCGTTAGAACACACACAGACAGCGCCCCCCACAGGACACGCGTTAGAACACACACAGACAGTCCCCCCCGAAACGACACGCATTAAAACACACACAGACAGCCCCCCCCCCCCCCCCCGAAACGACACACATTAAAACACACAAAGACAGACAGCCCCCCCGCAAAAAAAAGGAATGCAGTGAAAGACAGTGGCTCGTCCAAAATGGGCGTGGGGGGATGGAGGGTGGGCAAGTCCAAACTCGTGTATCTACAGGTGGTCTGCAAGTGTCTTTTTCTTCTCTTAAAAACGGTTAGCGCACCGGCACCCCAGTGGGTCAGTTGCCGCGTTGGCTCACCTTGTTGAGGTCCTTCTTGAGCGCATCGCAGATCTCCTGGCTTCTCTCCACGAGGAAGCGCTGCAGCGACTTGAGCTGCATGATCCTATAGTCCAGCTGCTTGGACCGTCCCGTGAGGAAGGCCTTCCGCGCGCGCTCCACCGCCTGCTGCTCCCGAGACATGGCTCCCAAACTGCGCATGTGCGACACACACACACACCAAACGCTCCGCTATAACATTGCTGCGTAATGGCACTAAACGATCCATCAGTCAGAACCATTTATTTATTTATTTATTTATTTATGTATTTATTTATTTAAATATTTATTTAAATGTTTATTAAAAGTTAAATAAATAGAGCGCATGCTCCTTTTTTTTTTTTTTTTTTTTTTTTGCAAAATTACTAAATTTCAGCATGTTCCTATTACATATTAGTTTAAACCGTAACAATGCACCTCGACCTTTGGAGAGAAAAAAAAGCTGTATGCCAACTGTGTAACACTGCTTGCCAGAGAGGTGTGTCCAGTCCGCTATCACTCCTGTGTATAGCGAGGAATGAGGTAACTACATACCACATAAACTGGCTTAGGCTATTTTACAATACGTTAAAGCAGGGAGCGATGAAAAACAAGCCGAAGACTAACTTCCTGCTATTGGCCATAATGCCTATTGCGAATTCACATTGTGCAACGCACTTAACTTTAGCACTTGCCCGGCGAGATGTGATGTAGTCACTGCTGGCAACAAATGTGTTGCCCAAACACAACACGAGTTTCACAAAATAGATCGCGGCATCATGGGTAT
The DNA here is from genome assembly GCA_025169545.1 of Anguilla japonica. NCBI lineage: Eukaryota > Metazoa > Chordata > Actinopteri > Anguilliformes > Anguillidae > Anguilla > Anguilla japonica. Next base: position 54,720,345 of record CM045891.1, read on the forward strand.
TCTGCGTTTTTGCTTAATTTGCATTTTACATGTACATCTTTATCCGGAGACAAACTGTTAAGCAAGTGACAGGACAAACCACAAAACAAAAACTCAACGATAATAATTCGCAGTTCCGAATGAATTTGGGAAATCGAGTGAGCTATTTGAAAAAGTAAGACCGGCGAACTGTCAGTTTCTAAACGTGCGATTCTATATAACACGCTGGTTATCAACATTCATTATACTACGGTCAACAGTAATGATTATCTCCGGGTTTGACAGCTACAAAGAAACAACTACTTGCACGCGATTAGTAGGTTACATCATACGTAGCCTATATCCAGTCCTCCAAGCGTAGTTGAACAGAAGTAGCCTACAACACTGTCAATAAAGCAACCACAGCCATGCGTAAAACGAACAGGTCCTGTTATTTGTACGCAGCCGTACTGGCTATTTCTTACCTTAAATATTCCTTTATGGGGATATGGAACTGTAACGTTAGTTAGCGATTTGCGTCTCCCAACCAACTGAATCTCCTACGTTTTATGTGCGCAAATACCGTACAAAATGACCCCTGTCCGTATTTTCTAAAACTCTGCTGCCCCAGATAGCTTCAGGCAGGGGGAACTGTTCCGTTAACAATGCTGTAACCGGAGACGCAAACTTGGCATGAGACACCGCGGCCGGCCATCTTGTTCAGAAGCGACGCAGCGATTCGTCGGTAGATATGTCACTCAAAATATGTTCCGGCTCTTGCGGTTATTGCTGGATAAAGCGTTTCAAGTAAACTCTTATAACTAAACGGATTATAAACTGTCTCTGACATTGTGCTACACCTGTGTACGAGGCCTACCTTTTAGTACTGGACGAAAATCCGCAACCACTGCAGATATTTTTCAACTTTAGGTTGTTGATTGCAACGCATATATACACATCGTGTCACAATAATTTCGATCAATTCACAAACTACTGATTAGGCTACCCAAACATGTCCCATGCCTGTGCACTTATTAATTGTGTTTATTTAAAATAAATATTTCCCTTGATCGTCTAGGCTACACCAGTAATGTTGCATTAGTAGTAATATTACTGTAAGGCAGGAAAGAGTAAGAATGAATGAGATCCCACGTGACTGTATGGTGACCTGTCATTGAAAACACCATGAGAGAGAGAGAGAGAGAGAGAGAGAGAGAGAGAGAGAGCAGGGTTATGAATGGAGCACAGATTACCTCAGGAAGAGAGAGAAACAGAAATGAGAGAGAGAGAGAACATGTTGTGTGCAAAGGAAATGTGTAGCAGGTATGAAATAAGAGCGTTAGTGTCAATCAAACAGTGCCAGAGATATGCAATATGCATGCACAAAAGAGTATTACATACATGTTACATACATGTAGTACTAGATGGTAAATGGACTGCATTTATATAGCTCTTTTATCCAAAGCGCTTTACAATTGATGCCTCTCATTCACCCATTCACTCACACACACACACACACACACACACACACACACACACACACACACACACACACACACACACACACACACACACACACACACACACACACACACACACACACACACACACACACACACACACACACACACACACAAGGTGAAAGGCTGCCATGCAAGGTACCAATCAGCTCGTTGGGAGCAATTTGGGGGTTAGGTGTCTTGCTCAGGGACACTTTGACACACCCAGGGCGGGGGATCGAACCGGCAACCCTCCGACTGCCCGACAACCGCTCTTACCTTCTGAGCTATGTACTAGCAAGGAGCAATGTAAAAAGGAGTCTGTGATACAACATTCATCTCACGCAAAGTTTGAGAACTTTCTGTTTGGTGGCCTTGAGGTTCACAGGAAAGGGAGCAAAGTCTCACTCCTAATTTTACCCACATTTATAACACATTTATTTGGCATTCATACAAAGCGAGGTACAATAAGTGCATATTGAAGGTCATTGGAACAACTACAGAGCACAGGTCAGATAAGGTACAATACTCATAAAAGTATCAGTTAGTCCATCAGTTATCCATAGGCATGACCATCACCTCACACACACATACAGACACACACACACACACACGGAGACACTCAGAGGAACAACGTTTTGTGACAATAGTAGTGTTAAATGCTAATTTGAAGAGAGGGGTTTTCAGGATATATTTTAAAGGAGGCAACAGAATCCGCAGTCCTTGTGTACAGGGAAGACACTCCACAAACGGGACGTTTCCGAGAAAACCATGTGTCGCGTGCGGGTGTGATGTGGTGTCTGTTATAATCGGCAAGTTGCCTTTCCTCTGTGACGTCAATGAACGGCCATGCACAAAAGCCTGGACTCAGTGTAAGTAATTTAGGATGGCTACGTCGCAATAAATTGAAAACGGCTCACTTTGGGCTTTTCAGTTAGCGCCATCTGGCGGTAATATCTTTAAAACACAGCGTATTTGTTTAAAAGCGCGGCGCAGGTATTTCGAAGACTTTTCGTATCAAAATATGGTGTGGGTGGATGAGTTTTCTTTTGCACAGAATCAGCAAGTCGGTGACGAAGAGAGGAATAAGCTTTTCAAGACAATGTTTGGAAAGAAGCGACGAGGCGTTAACAGCGCCAATTACCTGCGTTTCACAAGCTCCAGGTGTCGCTTTTAAGTTCTGTAACCCCTGTAAACGGTGACTGGCGCAGATCGTTAACGACCCTATGAGGGTATGGTATTACTAAAATGAAAACCCGGATAAATCCCTTATTCGAAAACCCCCTGTGCGACTTTTTTTTATATCTCGGTCATGATTATAAAATGTATCAAATAGTACGGGACCAAAATTATCCGAATTAGCCTGACTCCATTACATTCCCGTTGATCGCGAATTATTTGTATTTAAAACTTTGACCAAACACACTTCATCCTCTCAGATTTCTCAGTGATAATCGTCTTGCTTCAAATATAAACACAAAAATAAAATCTAATAACAGAAAGCAAAATCACAAAGCCATTAAACATTGTCCTGTACACGCATACAAATCAGGCTATTAGTCGTAGTAGTAGAATAAAAGTAGAAATAGAATGAATTCATTCAAGCATTAAAATTGCCTACCCTAAGAACATTTTTATATTTCACGTTGGCTAATTGTTTGAACTAATAGTAAATACGAGAGATAGCTATGTTAATGTGATCGAATCATAAGGCATCATGTTTAACATGTCATCTCAAAGTACAACTTAACCTAAATATTTGTAATTTACATATGAAATATTACATATTTAAAGCTATAATACTAATAGCAATAATAATAATAACAATTCTTGTTGTTGTTTTTGTTATTTCTACCAGTTCCATTGAGATTAATATCTAATTTACAAGAGCGTCCTGCACAGTAAATTGTCCAGTGTTAATTAAACTCATACATACTCAAACATAGTACATCAGAGTACATCTGTTAGAGTTGATTTAACACTGGACATTTTATTTTGCTGCCAAACGCCAACAAGCAATACAATAAGAGAATACAAGGCATTTCGAACAATACAAAACCGAGGAACAAAAAAACTTCATTAGAGCATCTTTCAGGCAAGATATCAGTGAAATAAAAATATGGGAAATGCGTAAAGAAACGAGTGAATAAAACAGAAGCTTGAATCCTCAAATAGTTTTAAGATCATAAGGGCCATTATCAACTGTGCGAGGTTTTGCATCCCAAAGAAATGTAGGTGACGTCAGGCAGGAAGAAGAGAACTTCTGTCCTGGTGCCGCCACACCACTAAAAGTGTGTAAAACCAGTATACAGTCCTCGCAATATACAATCGGTCTTGTATAATGAAGCCTTTTTTGTTGGTGTTGTTGCGTCTGAAGTGGTTATCGGTCTGGAAGGATGCGACGCAGACTCCAAGTCCTGCCTAGTTCCTGCCGCGCGTCCATCAGCGCCTCGCGTGTCAAGCATCACCCCGACGACACAGGGCAGGCGCGAGCCCCGTTCGTCTTTACTGCAGAAAAGCCGGCAATTACGAGCTCATTGGGATCAAACCGTCACCTCGTTAAGCGGCGGACATTGTCTGACGGGACTTCACTTCAAAGTCTCGGCGAGGTGTGGACCGACGCGCAGTTAGCGGTTGCCGGGAAGGGGTTCGATGGAGAGAAAGGTGTCAAAAGGGGGGTCATCCACTTATTAGCGGGGTATAAAAAAAAACGGCCAGATCCGCAAGCTGCACCACATCATCTGTCTTCCTGGGCAACAGCGCAACAACCTTCTCTTGTCACAGCTTTGCGGAAATGGCGCACGGGTTGGATTATGCGTGGCACGGCAGTAACATCGAGGCTTTCTTTCTGCAGCGCGAGCCCGCGTCTGTCCTACCTCAGCAGAAGAACGATCACCTGGTAGACTCCAGCAACGGTAAGATATGTTGTGCAGACAGGCTTGTTTCTTTGCCTTTGGATGGGGCCCTACTTGTCCTTTTAAATCAGGAATCACCAACTCTGCCCCTGAAGAGTCTTGGGGTTCTGCTGGTTTTAGTTCTCACCTTTAAATCAGGACGGATTTCGGATTCATGAGACCAGCTGAGGTATTATAATTGTATAATCAACTGCTATAACTGATCAAATAAGTACCAATGAGTGACAATGAAAGCCAGCACACCCTGCAGGGCTCTACACCCTTTTCTAAGCTAAACGCAGCAGGATTCCATGCACTGAAATCACGTTCGGAGAGAGAAGTATACGCAATCTTGTTTCCCTGGTTATGTTTTTTTTTAAATTATTATTATTATTATTATTATTATTGGGTCATTTTGTCTGTTTCTGCAGCTGTGGGTGGACAGATCTGTGCTGCATCCACTCATTTTAACGAACGCTGTTAATTTAACTCCGGCAGTGTTATATGAACCTCTGTGTTATTGCACATTAATTTGGCTGGAACTCCGGTCCCCAGCGAATCACAGTGTAAGTCCAAGAGCAATCGGATGCACTCTTCCAGAGGCGGTTTGAAACCCCTCCCCCCCCCCCCCCCCCCCCCCCCCCCCCCCCCCCTCCCCTCCTGCACGCAGGTTGCCGGGATACCCCGCGAGGCGTCTGCACCCGGGCGCCACGGCGACGGAAGCGCACCACCTTCAGCAAGGCCCAGCTCCGTGACCTGGAGGAGACCTTCGCCCTCACGCACTACCCCCACCTCAAGCTCAAGGAGTCCCTGGCCTCCCTCACCGGCCTCCCCGAGTCCAAAATCCAGGTGAGCCCACCCCCCCTGCTATGACTTACCTGGGCCTCACTGCCAAACAGACCTCAAACAGACCCAAAGTCTGCTGCTCCTCTCCCATCTGGGTCAAATGTACATGTTAAAAGTTCTTTAGCCTTTTAAACAGGAGTACAGTTCCTGTCGACTACTTTGAAAAGACACAACTAGATTGTACACTGCTCAGGGTGAAGTGGTCATTGCTAATTCAGCGCGAACAGGGATCAAAATGTACCCTGCGAGGCGTTGATTTAACACCAAACACTTTCCTGGGGCACAGTGTTCAGGGCAAAATTCTTCAGTTCTGTGATTGGAGTCCTTCATAGTCAACACTGCTTTGTTGAGAAATCTGAACACTATTAAACAAAGCAGGCTACGTATCTGCCCCAGGTCCGTGGCCGCGTGCAAATGGCACCAAACTGAAAACTCTTTTGCCCTTCACTAATGGTTTCTCTCTCTCTCCTCTCTTTCTCTCTCTCTCTCTCTCTCTCTCTCTCTCTCTCTCCCTCTCTCTCTCTCTCTCTCTCTCTCTCTTTCTCTTTCTCTAGGTCTGGTTCCAAAACCGTCGTGCCCGCCATTTCAAAAGTAAGAAGCAGACCCCGGGGCCCACCCCCTCAGAGCCTGCCCCGGGACAGGGACTACATTCCGGCTGCCCTCCGCTTCCCCAGCGCCCCTCCCCCCGCCTGCCCCAGCCCACGGGGGTCACCCCTGGCTGGATCTCACGGGACACGCCCCCGGACCTGTCCGCTTCCGCCTCACCTGTGCCCGCCCACCTGGCCGTGCACTCTGGACCCGACAGCCCGCGTCCCGGCCAGTCCCCGCAGCTCTCCGGTAAAGAGCAGAGCGCCCCCTGCTGGTCCGAGTGCGGTACGCCGCCTCAGGGAACCGCACACTGGGGCGTCTCTCCTTGGCAGAGCGGCGCTCAGGCCGTGCCTGGCGGCAGCGGCGCAGTCAGTAGCGCCGAGGGGCGGGGCCACCGCGCGGCCCACTGCCACGGCGAGGCCGACCAGACCGTGCCCAGCCAGTTCCCGCAGCTGCAGTACCACCACCGGGCAGACTGGGGGAGCCAGAGAGCGCCAGCGCTGGACGAGATTCAGGAGCTCTGCCTGCACAGCTATGACTTCAGTTTGACCGACCTTGAGTTCTCTGCCGCTTTGATGGATTATCTCCTCTAATACAGTAGTTTTCTAACTGCTGTATCCACGGTTACGGTTAAGTACTGCAACTGACAACAGTCAACCACAGTGTGCTATTTATTATGTGGCTTTTGCAGGGCACCTTTCAATGTCTTTATTTTTTTGATCAGATGTCTATTAAATACTTTGATAAAAAGGGTTATGTAATTAATTACAACCTTTTCCTTGAACACGGGCACTTTGAGAGTGCTCTAATTTTGTTATGAAGTGCATAAATGTAAACTTTATTTACACAGTTTTTATCTGGGATTGTGAAATATATGTAACTATTGTATAAATGCAAACATATAACAATAAATTTGTGGGAAGAAAATACATGTACTGTGAAGTTCTTTCATTTTATTTAACTTTTATTTGAACACAGTTCTCATTTGCAGTGAAGACCGAGGAATCAAAGTAATCAGATGCAAGGGGGTGATCAGGAGGCCAGAAACAGAGCCAATCAAATGCAGGGGGGTGATTAGGTGGCCACAAGCTGAGCCAATCAAATGCAGGGGGGCGATCAGGTAGCCAGATGTAAAGAGCTCATTTTGTGGGAATTTTGCCAGGACAACCAGAGTTATCGCCCTACAAAAAAAGTGCCTTTATTGACCAGGTCGTGTTTAGCTGGTGCATTGCTTACCATCAACATCCATTGTTCATCCATTGCCAGCCCTGAATGGCAAGCTAATTGAGTAGGGAAAGGGAGAAGCAACAGTATGGTTTAAAAAAACAAAAACATATTTATATATTCTGACTTAAATTTGCGAGACAGGACCATATATACCCAGTCCCTCGGCCTAAACCAGGTTTGAAATGAGAAATCATTAACAATGAATAATTTCCTACTAAGTAACCTAATCAAGCTTGACTTTGTTTAGCCTGCTCACTACAACATGATTCTGAAGGAAATGGAATTGTCAGCTTCTGTGTCACGGCTAATGCTTGATCATTTTGGGAACTCCTTTACCTGCTCATGAATGTTGTTTAACCGGATGCACGTCTTCGAAATCCAGCTCTGGATACTGGCCATGAATGCACACCTCTACACAGTGCAAATTGTGAAGAAAAAATATATATATATAAAATATATTTTTTATAAAAATCTACAGAGGACAGTGTAGTTTGATTATACAGGATCTCTTCTATGCGGAAAAGTGTTACGTTTTCATTAAAAGTTAACTTCGAGTAATAGCCTATAACTGATCAATGCGTAGGCTTATCGTCATTGCAGGAGTTTCTAGTTAAGCTACTGCGGATTTTTGATTGAATATGCACGCACAAAGTTTAAGACCCTGCCAATGCAGTATACCTTTACATGTGTTGTCAATCATGGTATGGCAACACTTTTTTCACTGATTGTCGAATCCCCAATTAATTGTTACGCGAAACTTAGCGTCTTCCTTACCTTTCCTGCAACCTCCTTTTCGTTAACCGGTGATTGCCAAGTTCAGTGACTTCCAAAGGTTTAAACTATCACGCGCAGTTAAATTAGGCGAAGTAAGTCGGTTTCATTTTCCAGAACGACTTCATCCTAAACTGCTGTCCTGCACGGACTCAAATTACTGCACAATTCGAAACCTGGCAACTTTAAGTAAGCCTGAGCTTATTATATCAGCCCCACTTCTTGAAACTACATGTCTGATATAAAGTTTTCAAGTTCTGAATAAATTTGCGAGAAGCATATAAACTTCATCGGACGAAGGCACTCGCGTGGCGCCGTGGCTTAGTTGGTTAAAGCGCCTGTCTAGTAAACAGGAGATCCTGGGTTCGAATCCCAGCGGTGCCTTTTCCTATATACATTCCCATAGCCAGAGTGTTGCAGTGGTGAGCGAAACGAACCGCGATCTTATCCCGACCCGAACCGGACCTTTGAACATATAAACGGCCGCAGCACGCGCACACCAGTAGCCAATTACGAATCACGATTTGTCGCTTCATCATGCCTGCAAGAATTTGAAAATGCTAAATAGCTGTTAAGTGTACACAGATGGTAACAATTAAGAAGACTGGAGACACCTTGAAATTTGAGTTTAGTTTCTGACCACATTCACTGCCTCAACAAAATAGCTAAATCATATTTGCTATTTCTCCCAGCTGTGTGTCATTCAATAAAATTGAGTAGACAAAAGTGCAGATGAAATAAGTTGCTACATAACATGTATTGTGTGTGTGTGTGTGCATTTATATATGTATGGCCTACGTGTGACACACATTCACACGGTGTGTATCTGTATTTCTTGCCCTTTCCCAAGTTTTATACAGCGCAGTTGTGACAGCCTCTCCACAGGAGGGAGGTCAGGGTATTTCCCACCGACTTCAGAGTTCCAGCTTATCTGCTACTGAAAGGGTCATCGGGTTTTCATCTCAAGCATTCATGGCCTGCAGGGATGTGAAGGAGACTGTGTCTCCTCAGCTTGTTCACAAGTAAAAATTTACAACTTATTAATTTAGCATCTGCTTTTCGCCAAAGCGCCTTCCAAAAAATGCACTTCCCATGGTAAGGAAACACTACCTAAAGACCTAAAGACATGTACAGTTACAGTTAGACAGTAGTGACAGCACCAAGGTGCTTGGCTCAAGACCTGACGAAGGGAGATAATCTGTTTTAGGATCACATACTGTGTACCTTCTTTGACTTTTTTCATTTCTGTTTTTTTCATCTGTAAAAATGAATACAAAGAAAGTAGCTCTCTCTCAGTGGGCATTCAGTTGCTCTCAGCTCCTGTTTGAGTGGAAAAACATGACAAACACACACAGAAAAAAACACGTAAGTTTAAGGAAAGGAACTGAAGTTAATTAGTGACTTAGTTTACCGAGGTTGAATGTGTAACTACGGTGAGACTGAGCCCTTCTAGCATCATGGCAAAGTTATTCCTCTCTTTAACCCCTGGAGGTTCGGAAAACTGGGCAAAGGGACAAGAGCGACAAGAACAGTGGTAATTAATATTCTGGTTCATTTTTAAAGGAGCTTTATAGATTTCGGTCAGGTCGCATAGCTTTGCAATCACACAGTGCCTTTTAGAACGAATAATATAAAGTTGTTGACATTGTCAGACAGTGGGTATCTTGCCCAAAACAATTAGCAATCCAGGACTGGGTTTGATAAGATTTGCTCAGATTCAGGTAAAAAAACACTCTCTCCAGGAGTCCTGGGCGTACTCGGCACTGGAAGGGTTAAGTGCGGCAGGGTTCCGCTTGGACCTCTCTCAGTGTTCCAGACCATTGTGAGGTCACAGGCGGTGTCGGCTCTGAGCCGGGTCCAGGAAGTGGCTGAATATTGTGGGAGAGGGTGGGAGAGTGAGAATCCCCGTGGAGAGAGCAGGACGGCGGTCGGCGGGCCAACGCGATGTCCCAGCGCCACTCCAGAAGGTGAGACCCGGACCACCTGTGTGACTCTGCTCCTGGAGCCACTGCACCGGTCTTTCACCTGTACGGCAGGAGGCCAGATTACCTGCATCTGTGCAGGACTTACAGGCATTCACACTCCATTGAGCAGTAGTTAGGTTTACCTGAGCATTTATATATATTGTTTTGTGACTTGCGTATTGTTGTGATTGCATTTTGAAGGAGTTTTAATGAATCCTTTCTGCATTACTGGTCATGTCTTCCTCTGGTAGTTTGGAATTTAGTCACAGAGCTATCAAGTTAGTTTAATATAGTCGGAAAGTTGTAATCGCTTATGACCCTTCTTTACCTGTTTCTCTCTCTCTCTCCCTCTCTCTCTTTCTCTTTCTCTCTCTCTCTCTCCCCACCCCCCTCTCTCTCAGGCAGCCAGTTGATGGTAAAAAGATGAAGAACAGTAGAACTCAAAAGGAGTCGAATGTAACAGTGGCTGTCAGGTAGATCTGAGATATAATCCTTTTATCTCTGCCATAGTCAACTCTTTAAATGCTGTCAGGCTTAGAATCATGTCACACACGTTTCAGCTATTAAATACTTTCTGTGCTGTTAACTTGTTTACGGTTATTGTAGTTAAATAATGAGTGCATTCATTCACTGTGAGTGTGTGTGTGTGTGCGTGTGGTGTGTGGGCATTTGTGTGTGTGCATGTGTGTGTTTGTGTACATGCGTGCATGTTTCATGTGTGTGTGTTAACAGGGTGAGGCCATTGAACGAGTCTGAGAGGGAGAAGAGAGAGCAGAGTGTGGTTTACTGTCCTGACAAACACAACCTGCAGGTAATTATAAATACTTTTTATCACATGTATTAAATAAAAGCTCCTGACAATATTCTAATGGCTAATAAAATTAATGTGCACTTGCCTACTATTAAGTATACTATTAAGTTGTGACACAAATCCTCAGATGTGATGGTCACAGCAGTAGGTGGGACCCTGGCCTAAGGCTCCTCCCACTTTAACTCCCCCCACCCCCTCCTCCCTCAGGTGATTCAGGGGGGCCAGGACAGGTGTTTCTCCTTTGATGCGGTGCTGGGCCCAGACAGCTCACAGGAGGACGTGTTTGAGGCCTGTCAGGTGAAGAGGCTCGTCGACATGGCGACCCAGGGGTGAGAGGGGCATGCTGGGTAATCGGACACCTGTGGATTAACAACCCAGAGATGCTTCTAAATATTGATTCATTGAAAAGATGTTTATTCTACATTTTTTGTGTTGAATATTGTTAGCATTTTTATATCCAGCTTTTATAATGGATTCTAATGACTTGTCATATTTTTGCTTGTTCTAGTTTTTGTGTTTTATGCGGTATGTATGTGTCCTGGCACTAGTCCAAGGACATGCCTTGTTTCAGGAATGTTCTTTTTTTTTTGCAGGTACTCATGTACAGTGTTTGCTTTTGGACAGACCGGATCGGGGAAAACCTTCACCATCACCGGACCCCACTCTGTGGTACCGTAGCATTCCCACATCTCAGCACAGAACATTCCGGACATTCCCTGACACAATATTCCCAGATCTGACATTCCCGGTCCCGACATTCCCAGTCCTGACATTCCCAGTTCTTACTCCAAGTCGAGCAGAGTCTTCTGCTTGTGCTCAGTGCACCAGGGATGAGGTCAGTTCCACTTAAATTCCAGGAAATTCATTTTATCTGGTTCATTCACTGAAAAATCCCTATGGAACATCAGGCCAATCCTGAATTCCATGCACTCCAAATGCCTGCATTGAAGGGAGGGTGCAATCACAGCTTCATAGTGTCTTTAAAAATCAAAAAGCCCTAGCCTCCTCTCTGTCTCCCCCCTGCAGTTCCAGCAGGGCGCACATGGACTCCCCTCTCACGGGCTGATGCAGAGGTGCCTGTCCCACCTGCTGCAGGTGTGTCCCACAGGTGGGGGGGTCACCCTCCAGACCTCCTACATGGAGATCTACAATGAACAGGTGACTAGGGGGGTCAAGGGTCATGAGTGCAGAGGGGAAGAGTTGTTTTTTGTTCTGTGTCTGATGCTGGTTCAGTTCCTGTTTCGGTTCTGGTTCTGGTTCAGTTCCTGTTTCGGTTCTGGTTCTGGTTCTGGTTCAGTTCTGGTTCTGGTTCAGTTCCTGTTTTGGTTCTGGTTTTGGTTCTGGTTCTGGTTCCAGCTCCCAACCACATCAGACTCCACCTGTCCCCCCCGCAGGTGCGGGACCTCCTGGACCCCCGGCCGCACTGCCCGCTAACCGTCAGAGGCAGCGGAACCCAAGGGTTCCGTGTGGAGAACCTGGCCCCGGTGGAGTTCCGCAGCCTGGACGACTTCAACAAGCTCCTGGGGGAGGGTGGGTGCGACGGTGTGGCATGAGGTCGCCATGACAATGTCCGTCCGTTCGTCCGCCTGTTCGTCCTCAAACCGTCCGTGTGTCTGTGTCTCTTCTGTTCCAGGCCAGAGGAGGAGGCACACCTCCTCCCACCTCCTAAACGAGAGTCGAGTCGTGGTCACGCCATCCTGACCGTCTACATCGGGAGCCAATCAGTGAGCCCCTCTCCTCCTCCAGAAAGAACAAAAATCTATATACAGGTTAAAAAAAATGTTCAAGGAAGTGCTCACCTGCCTATATCCACCCCCCCTCCCCCCTCCAGGTGGCGTGGAAGGGGGCGGGGCCACCCAGGGGAAGCTGAGTTTGGTGGACCTGGCGGGCAGCGAGCGGGTGAAGGTCACGGGCTGCAGGGCGGAGCTTCTGGAGGAGGCGGGAAACATCAACCGCAGCCTCCTCACCCTGGGTGGGTGTGGCCTGGGGGGCAGGGTTAGGGTTAGGGGGCAGGGCCTGGGGCAAAGATATTCACCCAAAGGGTGTGTCTTTACCACTGTGTGTGTGTGTGTGTGTGTCCACACCTTCTCCCTCCTTCCTCACACAGGCAAGTGTATCGCCGCCCTGGTGGATGCCAAGGGAAGGGACAGGCACGTCCCGTACCGTGAAAGCAAGCTGACCAAGCTGCTGTGTGATTCGCTGGGAGGAACCGGGAGAACTCTCATGGTGGGGAAGTCCTTTATTCATGCAAAAGCTTATCCTGCTTTTAGCATGCTTCTGTTTTAAACAGCACTAATGTGTGTGTGTGCCTGTGTGTCTGTGTGTGTGTGTGTGTGTGTGTGTGTGTGTGTGTGTGTGTGTGTGTGTGCCTGTGTATGTGTGTGTGTGTGTGTGTTGTCCAGATCGCTTGTGTCTCTCCTACGGCTTCCAGCCTCCCAGAGACCCTGAACACTCTTCTACTCCAGCCAGGCCAGGAGGATCAGACCCAAGCCACCAGCCAATCAGGTGAGGGAGACATGGCCCTCCCCACAGACTGCATTACATCACAAGATTACATCATATACTGTAGTCCTGAGCAGCACTGCTGTCGTTGGTCAAGGCCAGAGTGACTGGAGAGTGAGGTTCTAGAACCCCAACGATTGGAGCTACAATGAGCTGTCAATCACTGACTTCTTCCAAACAAAACAGGCTATTTCCCTATGCATAAAAATCACAATGATTGGTTCAAAGCAGCATGTGTTGGCTCCGCCCATTGTTTTTATGCTCTTTTGATCTGTGAGGATAATGGTGGCCAATAATAGCAAACCCTGGGTTTATTTGGCACTGTGCTGTTCCCCCAGGGCCGAAAGGAAAAGCTGGTGAGCACCCTTCAAAGGGAGATCCGCCTGCTACACCGGGAGAACCTGCTGCTACGGCAACGCCTGTCCTCATACCAGGAAGCCCGGAGATCAGAACTGGAAGTGAAGCATGCTGGGAGTATGAGTCTTTTTTTGTTGTTGTTTTGTTTTCCTCTTAATGTCTTATTTTCACATAGTGTCACATGAACCTGAATCAAATCTTGACATTTGCTAACGGACGGAGGGATGGCGACTCTGCTAGCATTGTAGTTGCTAAAAAGTCTGCGTAGGAAAACAGAAACCAGCGCAGTTCATATTTTACTCAAAGAGACTACAAACCGAAGTGTAGTGGAAACTTGCCCATGGCTACCGTCAGCTAGCAGGTTTTCCTCTGTCTCAACTCCAGGTGGCGGCAGTGAGGCAATGACAGTAGAGGGGGCGGGGCCCTCAAGGCCAGGCTCCTCCTCCTACTTGGAAGCTTGTCTCCTGCAGGAGCTGAACCAGGAGAAAGACAAACTACAGTGAGTGAAGGGGGGGGGGGGGTGATGTCAGCCATCTTGGGTCAAACCAGGGTCAAGTATGTACCTAAAATTCTTTAACACTAGATGTAAATCTGAAATCCTTGTGAAATTTAAACTAAAATGTGTTACCAAGAAACATAAAATCATTTTTAAAGAATAATTTTTTTCAAGTATTGGTGAACATATGTAGATGTGCCTTTAACAATAGTCCATAATTTCCTGAAGTTTCATTGGTGACTTAAAATGGGATTAAAACAATTCAAATAAAGTATTGAACCTGCATATCAGGTTGTCAGACATGGGGGTAAGGTGGTGATAGTTAACACAGGTATACAGGTGAGCAGTGATCCACAGGTAACATGGGGGTGCTCTGTTCTGTTCAGGCAGGATAAGGTGGAGCTGCCTGACTGCCAGGAGTCCTCCGGCCAGCAGAGGGAGCTCTTGCCACAGGAAAACACCCAACTGCTGGACAAGCTGCAGGATCTCAAGAGGGAGCAGATCATGATAGATGGTGTTCAAGGGAAGGCCCGCAGGTTTCTGGGCTCCATTTGAATAAACTGACACTTAATTGGAGGCGTTTATTTCGACCTTGAATTGCCTCAGCAGATGCTATTTTGCAAACTTACGAAGCTCGAAAATTACAAGCAACCCCATGTACGTTAGGATCTTAACTGAAGAAATTCAGGTTAAGTGCCATGCTAAAGGGTAGAACGCGACCCGAATAGCAGCTGTAACATCCAAAGCGCAGATCCATTTCACTAATTATCATACTGCACTGCTGCTCTCTTATCTCTGTTGCACACGTCTATTTGGGAAATACGATCATAGTACATTACATTGAACATGTTGCTAATCAAATCTGCTGGCTGACCCTGGGGCAGTGAAGGAGGAAGAGGTGCCTGACCAGACTGTTCTCCCTCCCAACCCATCAATTACCCCCCCCTCCACAGCAGGATCTCCAGCCCTCTGACTCCGCCCCCACCCAGAGACTCCGCCCACAGCCGCCTCTCCAGCCCGTACTGCCCCCACCGCCACCCCCCCACCTTTCTGCCCCCAATCAGGCCTCCCGGCCTTCCTGTAAGTGCCCTCTATCTGCCCCCTCATTCTGCTATCAACATTATCATCATCGTTATCATCATCACCATAATCATCATCATCATCATCATAACCATCATCACCATAATCATCATCATCATTATTACCATAATCATCACCACCATTATCACCATAATTGCCAACACAACCATCAGTATCATCAGCATTTTCACCATTATCATCATTACCAACATCATAACCACCAACATCATCACCATCACCATCGTCACTGAGGGTAATCTGTCTCCCACTCTCTCTCCCAGGAGCCGTGCTTCCACTGCCACTGGCGCCCCCTGCTGTACTGCATCTGTCCTGCAAGCTACTCCCTGCAGGTGGGTCACTCTCAGCCAGAGAGGGGGGGGGGGGGGAGAGGAAGTGAGAGGCAGGGAGAGAGTGTGCGAGAGATTTTCTCTGAGTGAATCAGTGAGAGAGAGAATGTTGAGAGAGAGAGAGAGAGGTGGGCGTCCGTAACACGGTGCCCTTTTTAGGGACTGGTACAGAGCTGCACCCTGCCGCCCCCGTGGCCCTGTGAGACGTTCCCACACCTGGGGGGGTCCTGTGTGACCAAGAGGCACGGACAGGTGAGGCTTACACATTGCAGGGGGGGAGGGGGAGGGGTTGGGGGGTGAAGACAGAGCAGCCTGGCCACTGATCTGAGATCAGCCAGTAAGCAGCCAGGCTCTTACCTCAACACGGGCGAGCGCTGATCCCAGTTCAGTGAGGGGCCGCCCTTCTCACTTGAATCGGTGTGTGTCCGGCCTCCCGCCAACAGGGGGCGCTGCCTCCCCTGCCAGCCCTCAGCTCAGACAGAGCAGCCAGGGAGAGCACCAGGGAGCGGATGGACCGCCGCAGCTGGGAGACTGATCCTGGGTCAGTCCGGCGCCGCAGGACGAGGTGAGTCTTGCTCTGTTTGTTCAGTCACGGCTGACCCTGGGTCAGTTTGTGGCGCGAGGCCAACGGGGCTCTCTCCTGCCTCTGGAGCTTAGCCCAACACAGCGATGCAGTGTCTGTGTGTGCCCAGCAGGGATCGGCATGCAAATGGTGGATACAGTGTGTATTCATGTGTGTACATCTTGCCTTGGTGTGTGTGTGTGTGTGTGTGCGTGCGTGCGTGCGTGTGCGTGTGTGTGTGTGCGTGTTAGAGCCCACTCAGAGTGCAGGAGGCACACAGACGGCTTCCAGGTGAACTCCACTTCCCAGCAGGCCAAGGCTCTGGAGCCCCGCCCTCCGAGGTCAGAGGGCAGGGTGGCTCCCAGTGCCCCGCCCCTGCCCAAACAGCCCCACCCCTTCCAGCTTGTGGACCCGGGGAGGTGAGCAGTGGGTGTGGCACTCCAAAACTCCACCCCTTTAACAATACACAAACTTTACCTCCCAACCAACTCCCACCCATTTAACCCAGCCCAGACTGCACTTCTGTTTAACTCCACCCACACTCCACACTCAAACTCAAACCCTATTTAAGATTTTTCATCTTTCAGAACCAGCTTTGCGCCAGCGAATGCCATGCACATCACAATAAATAAATATTCACTGTCATTTACACTTATTGTTATGAACTACTATTTAAAAGAGAACAGATCAGAATAATGCAGGTGGGAATTAGGTTAATAAAAATATGTAGTTGCGTATCTTGTCAAAGCTCCATAAACAGGCAAAATGGTGATTCTCCTGTTTATTTGCAGCTGAAGGTGCACAGGGCTGTGTGAACCGCTGCCCCTGTCACATGCCCCTGTCACATGACCAGGGAGGAAATGGCCGCCACGGCAACATCCAATGGGAGCAAAGTACAGGGAGCTGAAGTTCCACTTGGACATTGAACAAAGACACAAATAAACACAAACGGTCTGAGCACTTTATCCCACTGTCTGTACTGTGCAAACAGCATCTGGATTAAAGTTCATCAACGTTTCAGCTGAGAGCGGGCAGCAGTGTCCTCCTTGTATTTTTAAACACTGAAAAACCCCAGAAAAAGAAACAAAAAAACGAAACACTTTAAAGCACCAACACGTAACACGTCGTATAAACATGGTTTGGTTTTAATTGAGAGGCAAGACAAAAGTTGAAAATTCATGTTTTCCTTTGTAATGCAACACAAGCCAATGTTATTTTGTTATTTTTTGCAAATACAGTATCCCCACGCCACAATCAAGGAAATTGTCGAGTTCATTATTGACTTCACTGGACTTTTAGCGCACTGTCCATAGTAGGCCTCGCTCCAGCTCCTTCCCAACTTAAAAGACTCAGCTCGCGGTTAGCAGCCTCCGCTACGTCCGCTACGCGCGGTCGTCATGACAATGCCCCCACCCCCCTTCACTTCTCCGCCCAGGAAATGTCGTCTTTGCAGCCCAGCCAGTACTTCCCAATGGATCGTGGGTAAGGGGGGTACGCGTAGTCCACACTTTTGGTCTTTAAATCCACCCTGTAATACTTATCTGGGGGGGGGGGGGGGGGGGTGGAGGGAGAGGGGGGGGGGGGGAGAAACACAGACACAGTATCAGTGTACACAAGCCTATTTCGAGGTCAACACACTATTGCAAAAGCCCAAATTGAGACACCCAGAGGGGCGGAAATCTAGGCTGAGAGGCGATTCGACAGAAACGGGCTCGGCTAGCGCAGGTTAGCTCCAGCGCAGCTCAGGGCTAACTCAGACAGAGGGCAGCCCCGTCACGCAAGTAACGGTAACAATAACCCGTGTTCAGCTGTGGCCACGGCGACGGCACCTTTGGTGAAGAAGTAGACGTTCTGCACGGGGTGGCTGGCCTTGGGC
>CM045891.1:54740622-54775622 GCA_025169545.1 Anguilla japonica
GGAGGCTCTGGGGCCAGCTGTGGTGAATCTGGGCCAGGAAGTGGAGGCACTGGGGCCAGCTGTGGTGCTGACGTTCTGTACGTCGGTGTCGTAGTCGCGTTCGGGGTCGTGAAACGTGTCGCCCCGGGTTACTGCGAAAGAGCACAGCCGACAACAAATTTACTGATTTACTGCCACTGAGGAAGACCGTGGTGGACATCAAAGATGAAGACTCGATGACACGATGCGATGGAGGAAGATTCAGTTTTAGAAGAGAATTCAGGTGAAAGGATTCAGGTATAAGAGTGGATTTCAGGTGAGAGGATTCAGGTGTGAGAGTATATTTCAGGGGACAGGATTCAGGAGTGAGAGCAGATTTCAGGGGAGAGGATTAAAGCCTCCCACCCTTGTTGCTGCAGGTAGTCTCGTAGTCCACACAGCAGCTTCTGTAGTAGCCACACATGGAGTCACACTGACATTTCTTCTTCGGGTCAAAGCCAGAGTTACACCGGCCAACACAGCTCTCTACAGAACACAGAGAGGACAGGCAGGGCACAGCACACAGCAGCACACGTGAATAAAATGTAACATAATTAAAGAAAAAAATCATATAATCAAATTACAATGTAGCACAAGTAAAGGGTCAATTCAAGTAATTAAGACGTAATATAAAAGATGTGTGAATTGCTCCTGGTTATGGCTGCCTGTCGCGCAAATAAGTGGCATATTTGTAAACCAAAGGCATGTCTTAATGCGTATAACCAGGGATAAAATAAAAACGCTTAAATAGACAGGAATGGATTATCATGATTCACATCAGTACACGTCACTCACTGCAGGCGACTGATTGGCATACATATTGTACAACACACAGTTAGCAACATATAGGCCTACAGTAATGGGCAACTGATAAAATTCCATATGAAAACGGTAGTATATTTTACAAACGTGCTTAAAACAGATAGCATATTTCGTCTTGTCAAATTTAATAGGCCTAAATAAATAAATAAATAAATAAATAAAATAAAATAAAAAACTTTTTCCTAATAATTTACAGTAAACGGCCCAGCATTGTCGGAGCACGTGAAATAAAAGTCGTTGCAGTTTACCTTCAGCCGCGAGCGCCGCGGCGACGCAAGCCAAGAGCAATATGGCCCGCACGTGCATCCTCTCTCGCGGTCAAAAAGCCTCCGAACACGGGGGACTCGGCGAACTGACGGAGCTCTGAGACGGGGATCAGCGCTTCCCCGAGTTATTCACCTCCCCGTGTTTATCTTAGCGGACTTACAACATTTTGGCGAGGTAATCATTAAACAGAAGTATTGCTTTGCTTGAACCAACATTGTTTTTGGGGAGATGAGCGAACGCCACATTGCAAAAACAAGTGTGTAAAGGCTTTAAAATACAACCTTTGGCACCGTGCGTCAGCAGTGTTCGAATTACGGCGGGGATTGGGGGGGTCTGACCCCCCTAATTAAGACTTGGACCCCCCCCCCCCCCCCCCCCAAAAAAAAAGAGGTAAATCAATCTTAAACTGGATTTAAATGCGGGTGCCGTATGACGACGACTGTTACTAGTTACGTTGGTGATCTCAGGGGCAGCGAACCCCCATTTTATAAGGCGTTGTGATTTTTGCCTGTTACATTTCTTTCTTATTACGAATTGGCCCGAAGACAGTCGAAAACGGCGGTTGAATTTAAAGTGTTCAAACAGTGTGACCCAGGCCAGCCCACGGGGTTGCAAGTACTGAGAAAACGACGCCAGAGTCAGAGAAACCACCCAGTCTTATCTTTTTGATCGACAGCTGCGTTCCATTTGCCGAGAACGCAATAGATATTCACGTTCTCGCAATGGCCACCAGGCGGCGCTCTAGGGCAGATCAACTTCGACGCGTCTGTCTGGGACTCGAACAGCAATCGATTCTGTATCGGCTCACCCCCTGGCCTTTCCAGACAATTAGATGTATATGGAAACAAAGTCGACTGATACCAGGACAGCACTTTGCCTGAAATAGTATCAACAGAGACCCCCAGAGACCATGTTTCTTCTTCACTGAATCCAAGGCACTCATTTCCTGGTTTAAAAATGACACATCGCTGGTGGATGAGGTTGAAAATTTTGATGTGAGGGGCTGTCGGTATGTGTAGATATTTGTGTGTGCGCACATGGATGCATGTATGCATTCGCGCGCGCGTGTGTGTGTGTGTGTGTGTGTGTGTGTTTGAGTGCGTATTATGATAAGGCAATGCACAAGATGATTAGTTTCTGTAGAAAATTGAATTTATTTCAAGTCATTTTGCTTGTAATCTTGTTCACTGTGACTGCCTCCATTAACGGGCTAATCATGCAGCACGCAGTGGCAATTTCATTACCCAAACACCCTTCAGAATCATACAGTCGTGAGTCATGTTCCTCCCCCATTAACATACTGTTAATTCTTTTTTGTACAGCTTGTCACCAGCGATGGCTCAGTTGTGCAGCTGTCTTAAAGCAGTATTTCAGCATTTTTCCTCCCAGGTTTTTACGTCTTAATTAATGAGCAGGATATGTATTGTCAGCATGGATAACGATTAACCCTTTTCAAGGCGGAAGATTGCAAAAATATGTGATTCGAATGTTCTTCACTCAACCTTCTAATGCTGATGTAAACAATCTCTACTGGTCACTGAAATTGTATAGGGTTCTAGAACACAGACTTAAAATTTTGTGAGAAAAATAAATCTTAAAAATGTACGCTTCAAAGGAAAACACTTGTCAATGGTGTAAAAGGGGGTCTCACATTAGTGGAGAATATCAATGTTAGTCTCTGGATTACAGTGCACATACTGTACGTTTCAGGACTTTAACAGTCTTTCACATTAAATGGACATAAACTCTGAAAACATAGCTTCAGATCCCTGAGAAATTTCAACAAAATACATTATTAAGCAAACACTGAAATCATATTTAAAAAATGAGTTTTTTTTCTCGCAATATCGATAAATCCAGATGTGTCTTTTAAGATTATCCATAATCTGCAGTGTCTGAAAGTGCCACTCAAAGAAAGCTATTCAAAAGAAGTATTGCTGAAATATCCTACAGGAGGGGTTTTACACTCTGGCAACCCAGGTGACACCAGAAGGAGAGTGCATGATGGGTAGGGGCTGTTTCTACCTGTCTCCACCCCTTACCTGTCCTGCCCCTCCTGTTCACACCTGTGTGAATCCATCATCAGGGTTCACCTGTGCAGGGGCATTCTGGGATAGCAGGAAGGAGCTTGCTGGGTTATGCAGCAAACGCAGAGATGATGGGGTGTTTGAGTCCAGACTTCACCCCAGACCCCTCCATTTGGGAGGGTGTGTGTGGGTGGGGCAGTGAGAAGTGGGAGACCCGGCTCTGTTAGGTGATTGGTGCGTGAAGGTCAGGGGGGCGGGGCCAGGAGGAACCTCAGGAGGTTCCGTCGTGAGCCGTCCTCATTTCTCTACATCTGATGGTCCTGGAGAGAGAGAGAGAGAGAGAGAGAGAGAGAGAGAGAGAGGAGAGAGAGAGGGAGGGAGAGAGAGAGAGAGAGAGAGAGAGGAGAGGAGAGAGAGAGAGAGAGAGAGGAGAGGGAGAGAGAGAGAGAGAGAAGTGGGGGAAGTAACAGAGAGAAGGTGAGAAAGAGAGAGAGCGAGAGGAAGAGTGGAAGAGAGAGAGACCAGTAAAATACACCCCCACCACTGTAAACACTAGGATCTCTCTCTCGCTCCTTCTCTTGGTCAGATTGTTCTGACCCACTGGACACACAGAGACAGCGGGTCCGGGGTCTGCTGGACCCGGGCTCTTACCCGATGATGCAGGCGGGGATGAGGAGGAGGATGGCGCCGAAGAGGAAGGGGAACCCCTTAAAGATGTGCAGGGTTGCGGGGTACAGGCTGTTGAACACTCCAGTGGCCAGCAGTGAGCACAGACTCTCCACACAGGCCACCGACGCAAATAGAGCTCCTACAGGAGACAGGACACACTGTAACACACTAACACACACACACACACACACACACACACACACACACACACACACACACACACTGTAACACACTGTAACACACTGTAACACACTAACACACTGTAACACACTAACACACTAACACACACACACACACACACACTCACTCACACTCACACTCACACCAGTGAGCACAGACTCTCCACACAGGCTACCGACGCAAATAGAGCTCCTACAGGAGAGAGGACACACTGTAACACACTAACACACTGTAACACACTAACACACACACACACACACACACACACACACACTGTAACACACTAACACACTGTAACACACACACACACACACACACACTGTAACACACTACACACACACACACACACACACACACAGTTCACAGTGCACAGTGCACAGGCAGAAGCTGGGACAGGAATGGTCTGTGTGGTTGAGGCTGTGTGGCTGAGGCTGTGTTTAGGGCTGGTGGTCTGTGTGGCTGAGGCTGTGTTTAGGGCTGGTGGTCTGTGTGGCTGAGGCTGTGTTTAGGGCTGGTGGTCTGTGTGGTTGAGGCTGTGTTTAGGGCTGGTGGTCTGTGTGGCTGAGGCTGTGTTTAGGGCTGGTGGTCTGTGTGGCTGAGGCTGTGTTTAGGGCTGGTGGTCTGTGTGGTTGTGGCTGTGTTTAGGGCTGGTGGTCTGTGTGGTTGAGGCTGTGTTTAGGGCTGGTGGTCTGTGTGGCTGAGGCTGTGTTTAGGGCTGGTGGTCTGTGTGGCTGAGGCTGTGTTTAGGGCTGGTGGTCTGTGTGGCTGAGGCTGTGTTTAGGGCTGGTGGTCTGCATGGTTGAGGCTGTGTTTAGGGCTGGTGGTCTGTGTGGCTGAGGCTGTGTTTAGGGCTGGTGGTCTGTGTGGCTGAGGCTGTGTTTAGGGCTGGTGGTCTGTGTGGCTCTGGCTGTGTTTAGGGCTGGTGGTCTGTGTGGCTGAGGCTGTGTTTAGGGCTGGTGGTCTGTGTGGCTGAGGCTGTGTTTAGGGCTGGTGGTCTGTGTGGTTGAGGCTGTGTTTAGGGCTGGTGGTCTGTGTGGTTGAGGCTGGTGGTCTGTGTGGTTGAGGCTGTGTTTATGGCTGGTGGTCTGTGTGGTTGTGGCTGTTTAGGGCTGGTGGTCTGTGTGGCTGGGGCTGTGTTTAGGGCTGGTGGTCTGTGTGGCTCTGGCTGTGTTTAGGGCTGGTGGTCTGTGTGGCTGAGGCTGTGTTTAGGGCTGGTGGTCTGTGTGGTTGAGGCTGTGTTTAGGGCTGGTGGTCTGTGTGGCTGAGGCTGTGTTTAGGGCTGGTGGTCTGTGTGGCTGAGGCTGTGTTTAGGGCTGGTGGTCTGTGTGGCTGAGGCTGTGTTTAGGGCTGGTGGTCTGTGTGGCTGAGGCTGTGTTTAGGGCTGGTGGTCTGTGTGGCTGAGGCTGTGTTTAGGGCTGGTGGTCTGTGTGGTTGAGGCTGTGTTTAGGGCTGGTGGTCTGTGTGGCTGAGGCTGTGTTTAGGGCTGGTGGTCTGTGTGGCTGAGGCTGTGTTTAGGGCTGGTGGTCTGTGTGGCTGAGGCTGTGTTTAGGGCTGGTCTTAAAGGCACAGCAGTCAGTGGTGTTACTGGAATGTCCTGGCTCTGGCGTTCTACAGGCACTGCACAGGTAATGATTAAACCCATGGAGTTCACGGGAAGGAAGTTCATGGCAGGTGTGCACGATGACCTTGAAGTTCAGACCCGGGTGGGGCAGGGAACCAGGAAGTGACCCCCTACCCCCAATCACTCATACAGCCTGGTACGATTACACTGTCACATGACAACCTTGTCCCCCCCCCCCCCCCCCCCCCCCCCAAGAGAAAAGGACCGTAGTCCTAGGTGTATTTAGAAGGGTAGGGTGTTGCTAGGTGATAGCCCATGAGGGTGTTAGGTTGTGGGGGCTGGGGGCGGGGGGGATGGGGAGGGTGGGAACCATCAGCCAGACCACACAATGCCCCCCACCCGCCTGGTGTTCTGCTCACCTTGTTGGGACGAGTCCACCAGTTTGGAGAGTTTTGAGCGGAGAACCGGAGTAGAAGCCATGGACAGGAAGTTCAGCCCATACCCTGAGGAAGTAAGCACATCTCTTTACATTTTATGATCTTTTATTTCGCTGTCGCTTCTGCGGCTGACACAAATGTTGACTGGGACTTATCCTGGGACTGTAGATGAAAATTAGCCATAACTACATCTTCAACTAGAGACAACCTGGTGTTAAACCTGTCTGCAGTTTTAACTCCAGTCCTGAAGGGGGCACTGTGTCTGCAGGTTTAACTCCAGGCCTGGAGGGCCGCAGTGTCTGCAGGTTTAACTCCAGTCCTGAAGGGGGCGCTGTGTCTGCAGGTTTAACTCCAGTCCTGGAGAGAACCTCAAATAGGAGAAACTGTTCAAGCACTCATCACAGAGCTCGAGAGGAGAGACTCAAACTTCTGTTTACACCTCTCTCCTTTATGTCTCTCTCAAACGGCCCTTAGACAGGCCCTGGCATGACAGTCGCCCCCCCCCGCACACATTTCCGTTTTTCTGAGAAACATTGTGGCTTCCCTCAGAAACCCTGACCAAACGCCTAGTTCACTGGTGCTTTTGCGGTGGGGGTAGGTGTTCCTTCTTATCAGGACAGCTTGTCCTCTTTTTGATATTATTCACAGTATATGCACTTTTCACACGCTATTGATCAACACATGACATTTTGCACACAATGGTTCTGTGCTTACAGCAGATGTTACTTTTAACTATGATTTTACTTCATTTTACAAAGTATATCCCTCAAGTCCTGACAGAAAAAAGCCCAAGATGTTCTTTGAAGTCCTGATTAATACGTTGACTTTTCAGAATTTCTGAGGTTCTGATCCAGCTTACACACGGGATTACATCGTTCCCTCTCTAGGGAATTATTGCACTTTGATCCCATATTATTGCCTTGTGTTTGCATTATAAGTTGCTCTGGATAAGGGTGCCAGCTCAATGCCAGTAGTTTCCTTCCCGAAGCGGTTCATGTTTAACAGCTCTGCTCAAGGACAGCACTGCAGTGTCACAGCCGGGATTTGAACCTGCAACCTCCGAGTTGTAATTCAGTTTCGCTAACCATTTAACGACACACAAAGGTTATTTTATTTTTTTTGTTTTGATAATCATAAACCTGAATAACTTTGCCCTGATCTTACCTTCCCTATTTAGGCCAAAGATGATTTCAAATCGCCACACCTGTGGAATTTTCCAGGTGTACAGTGTCATAGGTTTGAGGCCAGCAATCGCAAATTACATCAAAATTAAGACACAGCGGCCAATCACGTGGCAGCTTGCATTTACTGAAGAAATTCGGGTCAAGCACCTCATTTAATCCTGGCACTAAAACCATTGACCTCCGGACAAAAAGATGCTCTTCCGACCACACTTCAACCCTTCAAGCTGTGACATCACAAATGTGCGATTAGAATGTTCTAATCTGATCATTCTAATGCTGATGTCACAATCACTACTGGTAACTGAAAGCAACAGAGTTCTAGAACACTGAATTTTTGAAAAGATTCTGAATTATGACAAAGAATTCCAAAAATAACCTGCTCTTCAAAGGATTAAGCAAGCCCCGCTTGAAATTATTTAATTTTCAAAATGGCTGAAATGGCCTTTTAAAATCCCCCACCCATAGCCATTTTTAATCAGATGCTCCCAAACGGTAGAAATAAAAACTAAAGCTTTGTAAGCCTGGGCAATGATTGTCAATGGCAGTTAATGCTAGTTTCGGAGTCTAAATCATTGTCGACTATAAAGTAAATTTGTTACATATACAGAACAAAGTCTCAGGTCGTGGGGAAAATCACTTCCTTACACTCTGGAAGTTCACCGGACTGTTCTAAGCATAGAATATATGTGTGCGTGCAGCTATAGGTATGTACATGTGCATGTGTGCGATAATGTGTTGCCCTGTGTATGTACCCTTGTGTGTGTGTGTGTGTGTGCGTGTGTACGTGTGTGTTGTAGTGCGCATGCATGTAGAGTACTGGCACAATTTATGGAAACACTGCATTCATATAACACATTTTGATTATTAATGCTATATTTTCCAACAATATCTGTTTTTGGCATAATGTAATATGTATTACATATCAACATAAAACAAAAATGAAGAAATAATGTGCATTTGTGTCAAACAAGTAATAATCATTACACATTCCAGTAACGCAGTAAAGTCACGTGTATTGGCATTAACTAATGTTGTTGTTAACTACTAACAACTGAAAAGTTAATCTGTACAGCTTTGATAATGCATTTGTACATCATTAATTCATGTTAACAGCTACATTAGTTAATGCCAATTCATATTGGAATAAAAAAGTTAACATATTTATAACGGATTAACTAATTTTATGTTTATCCAATCGCTAATGTATAATCATGTAACTAATACAGTGATTCCGTAATTTGAGCTAGTACTGTATGTAAACTTGTGTGTACAGGTATGCGTACAAGTGTATATGTGTGAGTGTGTGTGTGTGTGTGTGTGGTGTGTGTGTGCGTGCGTGCATGTATGTGTGTGTGTGTGTGTGTGTGTGTGTGTGTGTGTGTGTGTGTGCGTGTCAGTGTGTGTGCATGTCAGGGTGTGTGCATGTGTGTCTGTGTGTGTCTGTGTGTGTGTGTGTTTGTGTGAGCGTGTGTGTGTGTGTGTACGTGCGTGTGTGTGTGTGTGTGTGTGTGTGCATGTCAGTGTGTGTGTGTGTGTGCGTGTCAGTGTGTGTGCATGTGTGCGTGTGTGTGTGTGTGTGTGTGTTTGTGTGTGCGTGTGTGTGTGTGTGTACCGTACGCATGCTTGCGTGTGTGTGTGTGTGTACCGCACGCATGCTTGCGTGTGTGTGTGTGTGTGTGTGTGTTTGTGTGAGCGTGTGTGTGTGTTGTGTGTGCGTGTGTGTGTGTGTGTACCGTACGCACGCTTGCGCGTGTGTGTGTTTGTGTGTGTGCGTGCGTATATGTGCGTGCGGTTTACCGGTGAACATGAGCGCGGTGCTGCTGGCGGTGGAGATGACCAGCAGGGCGGCGCCGTTGGAGGCCAGGCCCAGCAGGGCGACCCAGGACTCGTCCAGGCAGAGCTGCAGGAGGCGCAGGCCCAGCAGGCTGCTCAGGTAGGCCAGGTGCAGGGCGGCGGAGCCGTATCCCACCAGCTCGGGCCCCCAGCAGAGCGGGGCGCTCAGCTCGTACAGCACGTACAGGTCCCGGCTCCCGAAATGCACCGTCACCACCAGCAGGAAGCAGAGCGCGTAGAGCCAGAGCAGAGGGCCCCGCCCCCCGCCCGCCCGCCGCCCGTACAGCCGCAGCACCGCCCGGTGGTGCGCCCCCGAGAAGAGCCGCGCCCCGGGGTCAGGGGTCACCGTGTCCGCCACGAAGAGCCAGGCGTACAGCGCCGCCGCCAGGTTACACGCCAGGGCCAGCCAGAAAGGGTTAATGTACCTGGGGGGGGGGGGGGGGGGGGGGGGGGGGGGGGGGAGAGAGAGCAGGGAGAGACAGAGGGGGGTAGAGGGAGGGAGAGAGATAGAGAGCGAAAGAGAGGGAGGGAGTGGAGAAAGAGAGGGAACGGGGCAGAGGCAGCAAGAGAGAAATACAGGGAAGGGAAGGGAGAGAGAGAGAGAGAGAGAGAAAGAAGAGAGAGGGCGGTTAGCTTTCTGTCCAGACATTTGTTGTTTTAAGTAGACAAACATTATTTTCCTGACTGAGTGGCATGACGGTCTGTTAGTTAGGGAGGGGGCGGGGGCGTTGGGGGGGGAGCACGGCGGGTAGGGAGGGGGCGGGGGGGGGGGGGGAGCACGGCGGGTAGGGCGGGGGGCGGGGGGGGGGGGGGGGGGCACGGCGGGTAGGGCGGGGGGGGGGGGGGGGGAGCACGGCGGGTAGGGAGGGGGGGGGGGGGGGGGGGGTGAGCACGGCGGGTAGGGAGGGGGGGGGGGGGTGAGCACGGCGGGTAGGGAGGGGGCGGGGGGTGAGCACGGCGGGTAGGGAGGGGGGGGGGGTGAGCACGGCGGGTAGGGAGGGGGCGGAGCACGGCGGGTAGGGAGGGGGCGGGGGGGGGGGGGGGGCACGGGGTGACGGCGGCGCCCTTACCCCTGCGCCCGGCGCCACTTCCCGCCGACGACGCTGGCAAGCATCCCGGCCACGCCCAGGCAGGCCTCCAGCACGGCCACGCGGAAGGTGCGCTGGCGGCGGGCGCTGGTGTCGCCCACGTGGGCGAAGCAGCCGGCCAGGACGGCGTTGAAGTCGCCCGACAGCCCACTGAGCAGGCGGCCCGCCAGCAGCCAGGGCACGGGCAGCCGCAGGTACATCACCGCCAGGTAGGTGCCCGCCTGCAGCGCCAGGCCCAGGCTGGGCACCGTCAGCAGCGCCCGCCGGCCCGCCCGGTCGCTCCACGGGCCCAGCAGCGTCACCACGAACAGCCCCACCGCGAAACCGCCCAGGTTAATGTACAGGCTCCAGTGCGCCGTCAGAGTCTCCACCTCCTGCCGGGGGGGCATCGATCTCATTATTATTATTATTATTATTATTATATTACTATTATTATTATATTATTATTATTATTATTATTATTATTATTATTATATTACTATTATTATATTATTATTATGATATTGTCTCCACTCCTTGTCAGGAGACACAGGGAGAGGTGGGAGCAGTGCTGTTGTAAAGGGATGGGGGGGGGGGGGGGGGGGGGCGTGTATGTGTAAACTAGGTTTTGACTTGGTCTTGTTACTATTTTATCATTATATGTGTTATTGTGAAAACAAAAACAGACACCATCAGGTCACTGTCCATTCGACCAAACCTGCCCAATCTCCAATGCAACATCAGCGTGTTTGATTGCGCGAGACTAGGCCCCCCCCCCAAAAAAAAAAAGTTGAAATGAAACTTAATCGTATGCGGGTGAAGTTCCAGCGGCTATTTATAACCCTTCGGCAACAGTGACAGGACACGCGCACACCCAACCCGATTCAGGTGAAACGTGCTTCTTTGACAGGTAACTTTTTGTTATTAAACAAGTCGGCTGAAATTGGTACCTTCTCCAGCGGATCGGGCGGGCCGGAGGTATTTCGACATCCCCCTGATTTCGTTCCGTTGTAGCCGACATCTTCACTGATGCGGTCCCAGAGGTACTGCGTGGTCAACGGCATCTGGAGAGCCAGCGAGAACATGGAAAGAAAAAGCACCGGTTCCACCGAGATCGGCAGCGGACAGGGGAAGGGCGGGCGCCCGCTGCGCAGAGGGGAACAGGGCGGCTTGTCTACGACCGCTGAATCGGGGGGGAGGGCGTCCGAATCCGGGATTTCATCCCCGGCGGGCGGAATGAACTCCTGGGGGAGAATCGCGCTAGAGTCCGAGTCGTCCATGGTCTGTTTGCGTCTGAGGTGCGCTCTCCCGCGGGGCGAAAGTCGCGAGCCGAGGTTCACGTGAACGTTTTAATAAGTTAGCTACACGCGTATATACACAGACCCCGTACCGCTGCCTGCACGAATGTCACGAAAACCCAAACCCGACGTACCTATAACCATGTGCATTTCTTGTACCGCTCGATTCATTACTGGCTGATAATGTTAAAAACTGTTTACCACACAGTGCGTGGTGCTACGTGCTGCTACAGTCCTGTGTTTATTACTCCAGAGTTCACTCCACTCCGTTTCAGATTCGTCTGATCACCAGTCCAATGTCAAACAATGCGCATGCGTGCGCAAACAATAATTGGAAGGATTTCTGCTCTTTAGCGGCCCTAGTGGTTCGACCCAGTATAACTTTCCCTCCATTGACACCACTGATGAATTAGGCAACTTGTGACGGCAAAATAAAATTTAGCTTGGATTAAAAAATTAGGACAGATATTTCAGTCTGCTCTTCCGTTAACGGAAAGTGGACTACATATTTTTTTATTTGGACTGGGGAAAGCAGAGAGGGTATCTGTAGATAGAGGTGGTATCACAGTGTCGGGAGTAGATTTGGCTCGAGACCTAGCCACCCAAGACTGCACCTCCCATATCATAGCACAACATCTTCGTATTAGCTACAGCCAACGTTTTTTTTTTTTAATGGTCTGAAGGGGGAATCAAAACTTCTAGTTCTGCAATTTTCCCTATCTCTCTCTCTCTCCTACCACCAGTTCTGCTGACACATGCTTTTCTGTCATGTGAGGAATTTTTTGCGGGGTTTATCGTGTTGCTCACTTTTAAGTGTTGGTCCTTTGGACAGAACTGAGGACCACGGCTTTGCACCAAGTAGGTTGCAAATACAGTCCTGGGGACGTCAGTGTATGTTGGTTCTCAAACCGACCACAATCACAACCACTGGATTGTAATGAGCAAGTTCTAGTTTAATTATAGGTCAGCTGTTGAAAGGGGAAGGTGCTGAGTCATGTTTGAGTCAGGTCAGTAGCACGAGGTGTGGTGTGGGGTGGGGTGGGGTGGGGGGCAGGGAGAATGTGCGCTCACCACTGTGAAGGGAAGTTACCCCCAAAACACAGCTGATGATCAGCAGTGTCTGGCACCAAACATCAAAGACTCAGGCCAATAACCTCTCTGTGGGTTACTGTGCAGCAATAGTAATCTCACAGAGCTCATTATGTAATAAATGTAATTTTATAGTGCACAATAAACCACCATGAGGGGAGAATAATCAAAAACAATACAGATTGACATTCAGATTGTGTGCCAAATATTTAAAAATGAATTAAAATGCCCCTGTTTTTAGTCCAGAATTTCAGTAGATACCTGAAACAAATCTGGACTGTTTAAATGGCGAGACTGTTTAAAGACCCTGTGATGAGATGAAGTACATTAAACTGTAACCAGCTTTATAAACAGGATAATAATTATGTGTGGTTTTGAAAATAGCGCCATGGCAAATGTATAATAATCATTATTTGGCACCGTTTTTTTCGCTTCCCGGAGAACTTAGGCCATCGCGTTATCGAGTTCCTCCTCTTCGGGTAACAAGACCTTATTCTAAACAGGGAGCACGTGCTGTAAAAGCTGCCACCCGCAATAAACCGCGAGTCGTCAAATTTAGATAACTTGTCAGGGGAGCAGTGGGAGCGCGGCTCGTGCTGGGCGAACAAAAAAAAATATGAAAAATTTCCACTGCACCTTTCAGCTCTACTCGTAACCTTATCAGCGAAACGCAGAATTCATAAACTGGTGAAAAGGAATATTCCTTCACGCATCGCTGCGGTTTGCACTTTAGCCTTTAGTCTCACTGAGCGATCACACGATTGCGCCGACACGTTGGTGACGGCGCTCGGGTCCAAAGTGGTCCAAAGTAATTAACCGGGTCGTATACTTCTCAAAGTTGGGGTCTTCAGGCCGTTTTGCAGAAACACCCGCGTGTGGGCTCGTGGGATTATGCCCAGTTCACGTGGTACCCTTCGCTGCGTTTTCAGTTCGAGCCCCTTGTCGTCTGCCCTGTTTTTAAGACCGTTGCGAATGAGCTGGAATCCATTCCGTGTAAAACAGACGCCTTTCCCCCCAGATGTATAATGCAGATAGTAGACAGCTCCCTGAATAAGTATTTGCCCCCTTCCCGATGTCCTCTATTATTGCATATTTGTCACACTGAATGTTTTCATATCTTTAAACAAAATGTTATATGAGATAAATGGTACCTGAGTCAACACAAAACACATTTTAAAATCATTATTTTCATTTATTTAATGAACAAAGTTATCATTAATTGTTCATTAAAAAACAAAATAGTCATTTCAAAAATGTTTTGTGTTTCCTCAGTTTCCCCTTATCTAATATCACATTTTGTTTAAAGATCTGAAACCATTCAGTGTGACAACAGTAATAGAGGAAATCAGGAAGGGGGTAAACACTTTTTAACGACACAGTATATTAGCAGAGCGCGCACTGCTTTTGCTTTAAGATGCCCCCAGTACCCCCAGTACAGCGTCCTAACCTAATATTAGCAATCAGCCGTTTTACGATGTTTGTGCATTAGATATCACTGAACCTTATCTTCTCTTCAAAGATCAGGAAAAAGCCACACTGCTAACAAAAAAAAACAAACAAACATTGTGTTCTTATGTAACCCCATAGGCCCCAACATCATTAGAATATTATCGGAAAATAATAACATATTCCAAATTTAACAGCTTTTAAAAGCACGGTGACAACTACACAACTATCTATGCCTCCGTTACTGTGATTGTAGTGTACAGAAATTTTCTGTCGAGGTAGCCTATTTTGCAAAAATTAATTAATTAATTCTTCATATGAAAATCACCTGCTGTTAGACTTAGGAAAATACCACAGCTACATCAATATTTCCTTTGGATATTATTACTACTATTTTAAACTATCTACGGTCCTCACAACCCACAACAAAATAAATCACTTTTAATCCACTAATATTTTATTTTTCTAATATAATCTTTAACTTATCCCCTAAAGGGGTCTCTTCTGTTTTTGAGTGGTGCATGCTGTCTAACGCCTGGGCAAATCACAACAAACTCAGCTCTCAGAACTGGACCCGATGCTGTTATATAACAGAAACAAAAACACTCGGGAAGTATCGGCTGTCTTCTGAGAGCAGTTTGCGATTGCACGGAAAAGACAAGCATGGGCCACACGTCCTTTGAGATCCGAACCATTAATAATCTAAAACAAACACTTAAATGCAGGCGTGAGTCAGAAGAGTTTACACAGCCAGGAGGAGAGAGATGGATGAAGTCCTGACACTACACTCAGAAAAGAAAAAAAAACTATGAAAAAGTGCCTATTCAGGTACAAATGCTTATCACTGGGGTGGCAGTCTATAAGTCCATAAAATCGTACCCCTAGCCATCAATGCATAATTCATTTGCACCTTTATTGCTTGTAAAAAGTACTTATCAGTACCAAAATAGAATATTATCGTATTTTCAGGGAACATTTGCCAAATTTGTTCCCTAAAGAACAAAAATATAACTTCAATGTACCTTTATTTCTGAGCGTGTACATTGTAGTTATTGCGGTCGCTTCTAGCTCTTGTTTTTTTATTCCCTGTGTCAAACTGTTGCCCAAACACCAAGCGAAACTCCATTAGCCTATCCCAAAAAATACGTCTTTGGAAGACCATAATCTTCACTCCTTTCTTTCTCGTTTCCAGAAAACAAACAGCCCACTCTGGCATTAGGTCAAGGATGAAGCTCTGGGATTTAATACGGCGGGTCTTTGAAAGAAAAACATTCGAAAAGCCGCTGTAATCGCTCGGCGAAGGTTATCCGGTTTTATCAATCCCTCAAGGACAGCGGGCCGTATGACCCAGTGAGTGATCTGAGTAACGCAGTGGTCTTCCTCAGGTCCCTGAGGTGCATCATTATGGACCTTTGAGTACATTTCTGATTGCGATTTTGCCAGCATGATTGTCAGGAAGTTTGATTTCATTGGGTGCCCCCTGACTGTGTAAAGACCTGACTTGCAATGCCCTGTTCTTCCCTGTGGAGTCTATGTATTCAAGCTACAGATTTGTCGCAAATTTGGTATTGTCCCATATAATTTTAGGACAATATTAATTATCACTCATATTGTGTGGTTTGTGGGGGGATGGGGGGGGTCCTGAATATTCAGACTACAGAATACCGTACTCCCGGACTACACACGCATGCCCACGCTATGCTTTAGAAGAGTCCTGTTTGCACCTGCATCTTGGATTGTGACAGATGTCAGAGACATCCAACTTCCCCTGGACTGCCTGGACTGTTCGTTTACCTGAGGGGGGCGGGGGGTGTGTGTGTGTGTGTGTGTGCATGTGGTTGCGTTTATATGTGGGTGTATTTGTGTTTCTTTGTGGATGTATGTATTTGTGTGCGTGCGTGTATGTATGTACGTATGTGCTTTTGTGTATGTGTGCGTGTGTGTGTATGTGTGTTTGTGTGCATGTGAACTTTTATGTGAAATGAATCAAGCATAAAATCAAATTGGAATTTGAGATGCAAAAAATCTGCCGACTCTACTGTCTCCCTCTCTTTCTCTCTATCACCCACCCCCTTCTGTGGGTTAATATTTAATCCTCAGCCTCTGATATACATATATACTCTGATGCTGTGGATTGATCTTGCTCACTCTTAGCATCCCTGTTTTTTTTCCTGCTCGCACTTCTCTCCAGTTCCTCTCTCTCCACTTCTCAGCATTATTCTCGGATTCTCGCTGTGTCTGGGCGAGCGGCACCATGGCTGAGTTTAGAGCGTGGCTTTGGGCCCACAGGAACTACTTCCTCATCGTCCTGATACCCCTACTAGCCCTTCCACTACCACTGGTCATCAACACATCGGTGAGTATGTGCGTGTGTGTTTGTGTGTGTGTGTGTGTGCGCTTTCATTGTGTTGTGTGTACTCATATATGGTTTTCTAATGAAGCACTTTCAGCATTTGGAAATATGCTATATAAATGTAATGATTCATTCACTCATTCATACAGCGCATGTGCACTTATGTTTATGTTTTTCCATATTTGCGTATGTTTTTGCATATATGCATATTTGTGTGTGCGTGTGTGTCTGTGTGTATGTTTGTACATGTTTGTTTACAAGGGTTTCAAACTCCAGTCCTGGAGGGCCACAGTCTCTGCTGGTTTTTGTGATTTCACTTTGTGTTCAGCAGCCAAACTAGGCCTTGGAAACAAGGTGTGCAGATTCTTAATCCAATCTATGTCTTAAATTAGCAGTGCAGGAACACATCAAAAACCAGCAGACACAGCAGCCCTCCAGGGTTATAAGTTTGAGACCCCTGATACACTAAAATACGTATGTGTGTGTACATATTTGGTATGTATTTCTATATGTGTGTTTTTACACGTTTGCATGTGCGTGTGTGTGCGTGCATGTGTGAGTATGTGTGAGTGTGTGTTGCTTATCAAAACTGTGGGTAGTTGGTATTGCAGTATTTGAGTAAATTTCCCTCAGATAGCAGCATAAACCCCCCAGAGTAGGACCTTTCAGATAAGCCTTATTCTACCAACTCAACAGGAGGGATGTATCCACGGTAACCCTGTCAAACTGCCCTTCACACGTTAAGCCTTTTCCCGCACACAAAATGTGTGGGTGACCATGTTTTCCCATCAGGGGGACTCCTTAATGTGAATTAGATAACCCCCCCCGCCCCATCAGTTAAGAGCTTTCAGAAGCTGTTTCCTAAGGCTCCCAGATCAGCAGCGAATCTTCGCCGTCGCCCCCGGTTACTGACCTTGCACGAGTGGAAAGTTTTCTCTTTTCGTGTTCTTGGCGCGAGAGGGTCACTCGGGCACACCTCCAGACCATAAAACCTAATAGTAGTCCCGCAATAAAAAATACTTCAGCTAAAGATGATTGTTTACCTTTTGATTATTTGAGCTGAGTCACACTACCGTTCAACTCCAGACTGCTTAGCCAGAACTGCTTCAGTAACACATCCAGCCGTATAAATGGATCGCACGTGAAAATGTGCTCTGTGTGAGTCACTCTGCATGAGATCGTCCACTTGCCGCGGTCTGACATAGGAATGAACCTGCAGTGTGTGTGTGTGTGTGGGGGGGGGGGGCTCTGTTAGAAAACTGAATGTGAATAATTGGATGGACCTAAAAAAAAAAACTTAAAAAAAAAACCTGTGTATAGACCATCATTCCCAGCCCTTCATTTTGGGCGTGTGAACATTAGCAGGGACAGTTTACCTTTTGTTCTCTCGGTTTTGGCGACGTCTCATTTCAACGATTAGTGGAACACTGGCACGGTGGCGAAGCGAAAGCATTGTTGTCAGGTCAGATTTTGGGGGTGCGGTCGCTGTACCTCCCTGCCCCCCCCCCCCCCCCCCCCCTCCAGCCCAAATGAGATTCACTTCACCTCCTGCACCCAACGCAAGACACCCGATGCCCCTGCGACACATCCGACTCCCGGTGTTTTTCTTTCCGAGGGTGCGCGCGGTTTACCTGGAAATCGCCCGTCGAGTTTCGGGTGTCAGCCTCTTCTCCTGCCCCGTCAGGAACTGAGGAACTGGCCCAAACAGCCCCCGCCCATCACTCACAGAAACCCAGCCGCCTGTAACGGGCTGTGAAGTTCTGTTTATCTTGGGAAAGGAAACCCCATTTGCTCTAAGGCAGTGGATCTCCCACCCCTCCCCCCATCTGTGGTCAGCAATATAGACTTTCCCCCAAATCCGCGCTTTGCATGGGAGCACACTACTGCTGCTGGGGCGGATAAAACCTCTCCCCTTACAGGAAAGCATGATCTCACCTTCCCTTCTGCACACCCAGTGAAATCATATATTTTTCTGCAACGTTTACAAGAAATGGCCATCATCTATCATGTGTTTTGTTTCGCTCGTTTGGGTTTGTATTTTTTTAACGTGACATTTGATACAAATCTGAAAAACTGATCGTTGTGTAGACATTGAGAAGACTTAGCTCTTACCCAGAATGCCGTGCGCTCAATCGCCTCATGTAGCTGGATGTTTATTGAAGCAATTCAGGTGAAGGACCTCACTCAAGGCAACAATGGCAGTGTCTCACCAAGGACTTGAACCAACAACCTGAGAGTCATAAGTCTAGCTCTCTAATCATTATGTAACACTGGCAATGAATCTACAGATGAAGACACACCTCGATCAGCTATTGCCATACAGTCCAGAAATGATTCCATTGCATTAACCCTTTGAAGAGTAGGTTTTTTTGGAATGTTTTTTTTTTTTTTTCGAAATTCTGAACCAGTGTTCTAGAACTCCACTGCACTCAGTCACCAGCAGTGATTGTGACATCAGCTACAGAATATTTAGTTAAGAAAACTAGAGGAAACAATAAAGTATTCAAACAACGCTTCCACACATTCAACCACTTGGACAGCTCAGGTTCTTCCTCTGTAGAGGAACAGAACAAGTAAAACGAAACAAAATGTCCTCATAAAACGTAAAACCACTGAATAGTTTGCAAAGAAACTGCCATCTTAAAGGGAGCCTGTCTCACTTCCTGTCTCACAGGAAGCGAAGGGGGGCTATGCCATCATCCTGATGGCGCTCTACTGGTGCACAGAGTGCATGCCCCTAGCCGCCACCGCCCTGCTGCCCATCGTGCTCTTCCCCATGATGGGCATCATGACCTCCACAGAGGTAGGCTCCGCCCCCTCCGGGGTCGCTGGGTCAGTTACTATAGTTACTGACTCCTGAACTGGGTCAGTTATTGCACTTACTGACCCCTGAACAGGGTGAGATTCATGGGTCAGTTACTGCACTTACTGACCCCTGAACTAGGTGAGATTCATGGGTCAGTTACTGCACTTACTGACCCCTGAACTGGGTGAGATTCATGGGTCAGTTACTGCACTTACTGACCCCTGAACTGGGTGAGATTCATGGGTCAGTTACTGCACTTACTGACCCCAGAACTGGGTCAGATTAATGGGTCAGTTACTGCACTTACTGACTCCTGAACTGGGTCAGTTACTGCACTTACTGACCCCTGAACTGGGTCAGATTAATGGGTCAGTTACTGCACTTACTGACCCCTGAACTGGGTCAGTCACTGCACTTACTGACCCCTGAACTGGGTGAGATTCATGGGTCAGTTACTGCACTTACTGACCCCTGAACTGGGTCAGTTACTGCACTTACTGACCCCATACCCCCCCCCCCCAGGTGTGCATGGAGTACCTGAAGGACATCAACATGCTGTTTGTGGGGGGTCTGCTGGTGGCCGTCGCCGTGGAGAGCTGTAACCTGCACAAGCGCATCGCCCTCAGGGTGCTGCTCCTCGTGGGGGTCCGGCCAGCCCTGTAAGAGCCTCGCGTTTCTCATAACACATCTTTCTCCCCCTCTTTCTCCCTCTCTCTCTACCCCCTCTCACCACCCCCCTCCCACTTCTCTCTCTCTCCCTCTCATCCCCCTCTCCGCTCATATGGCACAGGGGAAGGGGAAAGGTTAAGGAGCTGTTCTCAGATCGGCTGATCCCGCTGTTCCTGTGGGTTGCTGATCGGGTTCATGCACTGTTCTCAGAACAGCTGATCCCACTGTTCCTGTAGGTTACTGACAGGGCTCATGAGCATTTTCTCAGATCAGCTGATCCCGCTGTTCCTGCAGGTTGCTGATCGGGTTCATAAGCTGTTCTCAGGTCAGGTGATCTAGCTGTTCCTGCAGGTTGCTGATCGGGTTCATAAGCTGTTCTCAGATCAGCTGATCTAGCTGTTCCTTCAGGTTGCTGATCGGGTTCATAAACTGTTCTCAGGTCAGGTGATCTAGCTGTTCCTGCAGGTTGCTGATCGGGTTCATAAGCTGTTCTCAGATCAGCTGATCTAGCTGTTCCTGCAGGTTGCTGATCGGGTTCATAAGCTGTTCTCAGGTCAGGTGATCTAGCTGTTCCTGCAGGTTGCTGATCGGGTTCATAAGCTGTTCTCAGATCAGCTGATCTAGCTGTTCCTTCAGGTTGCTGATCGGGTTCATGTGCTGTTCCTGCAGGTTGCTGATCGGGTTCATGAGCGTGACGGCCTTCCTCTCCATGTGGATCAGCAACACGGCGACCACCTCCATGATGCTGCCCATCGCGCACGCCGTGGTGAAGCAGCTGAGCGACACCGAGGAGCAGGCCGACGCCCGCGAACTGGGCCAGGCCGGCCGCGACAACCAGGCCCTCGAGCTGAGCGAGCTCAGAGAAGGCAAGCAGGCCAAGGCAGCCCAGGGCAAGGGTAGGCCTGTCTTCTCCTCCTCTCTTCTCCCTCTGTTATCTTCTCCTCTCCTTTACTCTCTCCTTCTCTCCTCTTATTTTCCCCTGCTCTTTCTCCTCCTCCCTTACTCCTATTCTACTTTCCTCACCCTCTTCCCTCCCGTCCCTGGTGACCCCGCCTAATCTGGGTGGGGTCGGGGGGGGGGCAGACTTGTGGATTGGATTAGACAGAGATAGGTGCAGATAAGGCCCAAATCCTTTCCCAGAACAGTTCGGTAGCACACAATAAAGAAAAAACACCCTGTCAATGACTGACAGGTCTGTAAGGAAAAGAGGGCGGGGCTAAGGGTGGGGAGGGGCGGGGGAAGGAGGGTGACTTAATTTACACTGGCCCAAATGCTCCACTGACAGCTGGAGAGCTAAACAAGTAACCAGGACCAGCAGATGCAGCGATGATCCGTAAACTTTCCGCAAATGCCCTTCATTTGACCTTGAACTTGCGTTTGGTATTCTCCTAATTATCGCTCCTGCATTTCATATAAATACAACCCCACCTGTGTGATGCACTGCGGGGGGAGTAATAAACTTATGATGTTGCCCCCCCCCCCCCCCCCCCCCCCCAGTTGAGACGTGCTCTGTGGAGGATGGAGAGAACGAGGCCGAGCGGCAGAGGAAGGCCAGGGAGGAGAAGTACGAGAGCCTGTCCAGAGGCCTCAGCCTGTGTGTGTGCTACTCCGCCAGCATCGGGGGAACGGCCACCCTCACCGGCACCACGCCCAACCTCATCCTCAAAGGCCAGCTGGACTTGTGCGTGTCCCGTCCGCTGTCACACCCACACTGTGAACTCTAAGCCAGTGTTCTAGAACTCCGTTGCTTTCGGTTACCAGTGGTGATTGTGACATCAGCATTGGAATGTTCAGATAAGAACATTCTAATCACATATTTGTGATCGCATGCCTTAAAGGGTTAACAGTGCAGTTTATTGTGACATCATTACAACACACAGTAGTGATATACCATTATAATTCAGTGTTTCAATGTAACACCATTACAATGAAGTGTATCAATGTAACACCATTACAATCACCATTTGAAAACGCTCCTTTAGATATCTGAGAATTACCTCTGAAAAATTGTAATCAAAATGTGCAATCGAAGAAAATAACAATTATGTTGTGCAAACAGATGTTTCTTCTAAACTTCTGAGTATTGGGCAGGATTTTTACTTTATTCAAGAGTGCAAAAGTATTTTTATTAAATGTATTTAAAATAATGATGCATCAGACCAAAATAACTACAAAAAGCAATATATTCAAGATATACCCTAACAATAAAAATATGCATGCACTCTAATGTCCATACAGTATAAGGACATGTCTCTCTCACTCACTACCGCCCCCTGCAGTATGTTCCCGAAAAACAAAGACGTGATAAACTTCACCAGCTGGTTCGCCTTCGCCTTTCCCAACATGCTGATGATGCTGGTCTGTGCCTGGCTATGGCTGCAGTGCATGTACCTGGGGTTCAAGTAAGAGCTCCGCCCACATGCACCTGTCTCCACCCTACCCCTCTCCACCTTCACCTACTGCTCTTCACCTCCACCTCTCCACCCTACCCCTCTCCACCTCCACCCTTGTGACTGACTGACTCCCTCCACCCTTGCCAACC
This sequence comes from Anguilla japonica, assembly GCA_025169545.1. Taxonomy (NCBI): domain Eukaryota; kingdom Metazoa; phylum Chordata; class Actinopteri; order Anguilliformes; family Anguillidae; genus Anguilla; species Anguilla japonica. The sequence continues at coordinate 54,762,891 of CM045891.1, forward strand.
GACTGATTGAGCGCCTGAATCGCTGACTGGTTAACTGGTTTATTGACTGGTTGATTAATTGACTTCCTGATTGGTCGATTCCCTGCTTGTGCTAATGGTCCACTGATGGATCAGATGAACTGATTGGTTGATTGCCTGATTGTGTTGATGGTCCACTTATGGATCGGATCACCTGATTGGTTGATTTCCCCCGCAGCCTGAGGAAGTCGCTTGGCTGCGGCCTGCAGAACACCAGAGACCAGGAGGCCTACCAGGTGATGCGGAACGAGTACAGGAAGCTGGGCGCCATGACGTACGCCGAGGCCAACGTCCTCGCCCTCTTCAGCCTGCTGGTGGCGCTGTGGTTCACCAGGGAGCCCGGCTTCATGCCCGGCTGGGCCAGCCTGCTCTTCAACAAGGGAAACCAAACGTGAGTCCCAGAGGTCTACATTACAACTGTACCGAGTGACCGCCTGTGGTCTACATTACAACTCTACCGAATGACTGTGTGATGTCTACATTATAGCTGCACTGTTTGACTGTGTGTAGTCTGTGTTTGACCGTGTGGTCTGTGTTTGACCGTGTGTAGTCTGTGTTTGACCGTGCGGTCTGTGTTTGAGTGTGTGTAGTCTGTGTTTGGCAGTGTGGTCTGTGTTTGACTGTGTGTAGTCTGTGTTTGACCGTGTGTAGTCTGTGTTTGACCGTGTGGTCTGTGTTTGACTGTGTGTGGTCTGTGTTTGACCGTGCGGTCTGTGTTTGAGCATCTGTAGTCTGTGTTTGGCAGTGTGGTCTGTGTTTGACCGTGTGCGGCCTGTGTTGCAGGTACGTGACGGATGGCACAGTCGCCATCCTCGTTGCCCTGCTGCTCTTCGCCCTGCCCTCCCAGATCATCAGGTCGCCATACGAGAGCGGCAAGGAAGGTGAGGCTTGGGGCGGAGCAGCTTTTGGAGACGACTGTCTGCACCCCTCACACTCTGGAGATCACAGCGGGGGGGGGGGGTCCCAGAGATTAAGCTAGGGTGCGCTCTATTGTGCTTTGTGAGAGATATAGATTGACCTTGTGCTTGCTCTCTCCCTCTCCCTCTCTCTCTCCCTCCCCTTCCCCCTCCCCCACTTCCCCACTTCCACCCTCCCTCTCTACAGGTGTGAAGGTGAAGGCCCCCCCAGGGTTGCTCACCTGGCAGGTGGTGCATGAGCGCATGCCCTGGAACATCATCCTGCTCCTGGGGGGCGGCTTCGCCCTCGCGCGTGGCAGCGAGGTGAGGGGGGGGCAGTGGGGTGTCCGTGGGGGGGCAGTGGGGCGTGTGGGTTTGGAACGACTGGCTATTCAGACGCAATAGAAGTAGTCATGTAACCATGACGACAGCGTTGGCACGGTGGTGCAGTGATGACCCTTCTTCCGTGCGCAGAAGTCGAGCCTCTCGCAGTGGCTGGGGAACAGCCTGATCCCGCTGCAGAACATCCCTCCGTTCGGCATCTCCGTGCTGCTCTGCCTGCTGGTGGCCACCTTCACAGAGTGCTCCAGCAACGTGGCCACCACCACCCTCTTCCTTCCCATCCTTGCCTCCATGGTGGGTTCCGGAAAAAGCCTGCCAGTAGTCCCGCTTTCCGCATCTTTGGTTCGGTTCCCAGATTCTGGGGCCTGGATCATGAGCCTGAGACTTGTGTGTGTGTCTGTGTGTGTGTCCTCCAGGCCATTGCCATTAAGATCCACCCTCTCTACGTCATGCTCCCCTGCACCATCTCCGCCTCCCTGGCCTTCATGCTCCCGGTTGCCACGGCACCCAACGCCATCGCCTTCTCCTACGGAAACCTCAAGGTCATCGACATGGTGAGGAACACCCCGCCCCCTTCCGACACTTTTCCCAAATCCGCACCCCAACTCTCGACACTTGGCCCGGTTTATATTAGAGCAATCCAACAGCCAATAAAACCCTTCCCTTCCTGTGTAAAACTTTAGGACAGCCATAGAGGACGTCACTGCTGAGCTCAGCTGGCTTGTACTCACGGGTACAAAAGTCAGCAACAAAGTCCAGACGGGGTTCGTAGGGTCCACATTCACAGGACCCCCCCCCCCCCCCCCCCCCCCCCCCCCCCCCCCCCCTTGGATCAGTGCCCCGTCCCCCACCCCAAAACACACTGACTGAGTGGATTCACATTGAGTTTGCAGCCCATTAGACAGCCGGTTTACAGGCAGATGTAGAAACGAATGTATGTCCAAAAAGCTCTGCCTTTCAAATTGTGCCTACCTTCCCCATAACATTTTGTCTGGTCTCTCTCACATGAGGTATTTCACCATAATATATTCATATTAGAGTCAATCTTTACAGCAGTTCATACTGATATATTATACGTAACCATGGAGAGGACAGCAGAGATTCTCCTCACAGAAGGAGGAGGCGGAGTTCTGTGTCGGGCCAGCATGATTGACATGTCAAGTCATAATTCCTGGCTCTCGTCCTTCCCTTGGTGCAGGCAAAAGCAGGCTTCATGCTCAACATCATCGGCATCTTCACCATCAACTTGGCCCTCAACACCTGGGGAGCAGCCATGTTCGGCCTCAACGAGTTCCCGTCCTGGGCCAACGCCACCATGATTGGGCCCTGAGGGGGGGGAACCCCGCCCTCTTCACCATGGAAACCTGACGGAGAGGAAGAGGAGGATGAGGAGGAGAGGAAGAGGGAAACGGGAGGGAGAAAGGGAGGAAGGGAGAGAGGAGGAGAGGAAGGGACAGAAAGGAAGGAGAGGAGGAGAAGGAGGGAGAAGGAGACAAAATGAGGAGAGGGGGGAGAGAGGGAAAGGCAGAGAGAGAAATAAAGTCCCAGCGTGAGAGAGACTGAAAGTGAGAGAAAGTGTGTGTGCGTGTGCATGAGTGTGTGATAGAGAAAATGAGAGGAAGAAAGAAAGCATCCCCACCCACATGATGATCCTCTCCCCTCTTCACCATACTTCGCCCTTAGTATTTATTTTATTCTGTATTTATTTATAATCTTGATTATTTTTTTCAGCTGGATGATACAATGTGCTTCCCTATGCATGTTCTTAGGGAACCTATAGACTGTAGGCTCCGGTCCCAGGTGGGACACAGATTACCGCTACACAAGCAGAAGGCTTCAGTTACTGCTTCAGCAAAAACATCCAGCACCGCTCATGGGTTGTGTGCAAAAACTAAAAATAAAAATGTATGTTCCGTTACTCGCTCTGGATAAGAGCTTCTGCCAAAAGGCTAACCCAACCCTCAATCAGAGGATTCAGACAGGCAGAGCTCTGTCCATGGCTCAATCCACTGCCTGGCCTGCTCCATCAGATAACAGTGTGCTGTGGAGAAGATAGAGCACTTCCAGGCCTATCTGGGCCATGCGCGATATGCCATTGGTTTTCAGCCATCTTTGTCAGGGTTGAGTAAATAAAACGTACACAGGGCGCTCTGCCAGATCTTCAGACCCAAAAGTCTTATAAATTTGGTGATCCTTGAAATAGATCACCAAACATGTTTGAGAATGTCTGAAAATGTGAAAAATTTGCCCTCAACGTTTGAGACATGCACTTTAATGCACATGCAATTTATATTGTTTATATTGTCTGTTTTTTTAGGTTGTTATTTTTAATGTTGGTTTACTAGGAGCAAAAAAAAAACTCCTCTAACACATTCTGGTTTCTTATGTCCGACTACTGTAAGATCAAAATGCCCATAATTTCAGAATCATTGTGATGTTCTGGAAGGAAAAAAGCTTTATCACAGTATACAAACAGTCATGTTTGTGCTCATCATGAAACTAATGTAATGAAAATAATGTTTTTTTTTTATTTTACATTTATATTCAAATGTGTTTTTGCATTGTTTCTACTCTATTAAATGCTCACTTTGAAGATATTTATGCAGTGGTGCCTGTTTCTGACTATGTCATAATAAGCAAGGTTTCACATATTTAGCAATAATGTCCTTGCCATAGCTTCACACTTAGCCACACCAAACAGGTTTCTGAAACATAATTTTTTGCTTCATGTCCGTGGCATAAATTCACTAATTCTGCAAAGATCAAAAGGAGAAAAGGGGACTAAAAGCTGTACGTCCACTTTGATTGGCTGTGGTAAGCACGGGTGATGAACCCAATCCGGTTCTGTATCCGTCCATATGAACATTACATTTACATTACAGGCATTCAGCAGACACTCTTATCCAGAGAAACTAACACAACTTTTTAACACAGCATTGACACTGCATCCATATGTACAGCTGGATGTACACTGGAGCAATGCAGGTTAAGTGTATTGCTCAGGGGTAGAATGGCAGTGTCCTACCTGGGAATCGAACCTGGCTGTGACCTTTAGGTTACAAGACCAACTCCTTACACATTATACTACACTGCTACCCTTGAACCTCTGAGTGGAAGCAGAACACTTTCTGTTCTTAGTGAGTGATGTAATGTGGAACAGCTCAGTGAGCATGCTCAGACCGCACTGGCCGCGATCAATCAAAAGCATGCTGTGTGAACACGCCTGGTGTATCAGTGTGTGTGTGTGTACGTGCTTGTGCATGTGCACGTGTGTGTGTGTGTGTGTGTGTACGTGCTTGTGCTTGTGCATGTGCACGTGTGTGTGTGTGTGTGTGTGTACGGGCTTGTGCATGTGCATGTGTGTGTGTGTACGTGCTTGTGCATGTGCACGTGTGTGTGTGTGTGTGTGTGTATGTGCTTGTGCATGTGCACGTGTGTGTGTGTGTGTGTGTGTGTGTGTGTGTGTGTGTGTCTTCCTGCGCTTGTGCCAAACTCGATGTGGCAAACGAGGACAGGTGAAGTCTGGAGGGAGAGGTGCCTGTGGAATCCAGCACAGGGCTGCAGAGTGGGGATCTGCACAGGGCTGCAGGCACCGTGTCATTCTAAGAGCTGATATAACACTGGAGCAGCCCCAGGGCCAGGGAGAGATGACTGACGCTACTCTATTAGCCTTATACAGGGCTGTGTGTGAGAGTGAGAGTGTGTGTGTGTGTGTGAGAGAGAGAGGAGAGTGTGTGTGAGAGAGAGTATGTGTGTGTGTGAGAGAGAGAGCATGTGTGTGCGTGAGAGAGTGTGTGTGTGTGTGTGTGTGTGTGTGTGTGTGTGTGTGTGTGTGTGTGTGTGTGTGTGTGTGTGTGTGAGAGAGAGAATGTGTGTATGAGTGTGTTTTCGCTCTGTTCTTATTCCCTCAGTCTCCTCCCACTCATGATTAAATGTTATGTTATTAAGTAGCTGAGGGGTTCACTGAAAGGGTAGAAAAGGAATTTACCTGTAGTTCTCTCTCTCATTCTCTCCCTCCCTCCCCTCCTCTCTCTCTACCCATCTCTCCCTCTCTTTCACTCTCTGCAGTAGTTTCTGTCTCTTTGACACTATATAAGTTAGCCTGAGAAGACTGACGGCACAGAGAGAACACTGACTGCGCAGAGAGAAGACTGACTGCGCAGAGAGAAGACTGACTGCGCAGAGACCGCTGCTTTTACAAAACCTCGCTGTGGATTCGCAGGGACCTGCACAAACTCTATTTGACAGTGCCACGTCCCATCTCAGATACCGGCACAGGACATCGACAGGACCCCATCCAACCCGGCCCGGCCCAATCTGACCCAACAGGACCCCATCCAACCCGGTCCAACCCAGCCCGGCCCAGCCTGACCCAACCCAACCCAATCCGACTCAACCCGACCCAACAGGACTGCACCCGACCCAGCCCGGCCCAGCCTGACCCGATCCGGCCCATCTCCCAACACCCCACACTGCGGTAGGAGACCCGCTCCACCCTCACACTCTCTCACAGGTGAGCAGCCAGCCTCACACACCTGCCCTGTTACCTGTCCGCCTCACACCCGGGGGCTGTTTGCCACTTCTGCGAAGTACACGTAAGAATGGGCCTGCGTAGGGGTTGTGCGGAATGTGCGGCGTATGCAAAGGTTGCAGATCACATCCGCGCTGATGTCGCGTACCAAGAATTTAATAGCACGTAGTTAGCAACCGGTGCCAGCAAACACCGCACAGATGATGATTGGTTGACTGGTGATGTGAGGTGCTCTAACGGTCACTCGTATACCTCGTTAGTTAACTTCCCGTTGCGAATTTAAGAACAAAAATGGAGCGGTTAGCCGAAGAGGTCTGACTTCTTTCTAGAAAAATCATTGTTGCTTCAGAATAAATCAGAATTTATTTGGCTAATTCTCTTGCGCCGGGCAACATTACTAGAGGTCTAAAAGCTGCACACTGACGCAGTGGAGACAGCGGTGTGCAGGCTGAGCTCAGGTGGGGTTTACATTCCAAAGGCAGAAGGTAAAGCGCACCTGAGCTCCAGGTAAAGCTCCCGCAGGGACAGGGAGGCGCTGCCCTGCAGTTTGTGCATGCCCTGCGGTTTGTGCATGCAATGCGGTTTGTGCATGCCCTGCAGTTTCTGCATTCCCTGCAGTTTAGCGCATGCCCTGTGGTTTGTGCATGCCCTGCAGTTTCTGCATGCCCTGTGCTAAACCGTGGGTAAAGCATGCAGCGGTCTGAGAGACACAGGCGGGTGAATGGTGGGGTGAGCTGGGTGGCTCATTTGCCTGTGGCCGTCTGGTGCCAGTCGTGTGCCAGGCTGCAGGTGTGTGTGATGCTCTCTCCTGCACCTGGACAGGTGTGCTCCAGAGAGACTCTACAGGCTGCAGGTGCTGGCACTGGGGCAAGGTGCAGAGATCTGAGCAGGGTCCTCCACTAACCCCATTCTGAGTATGCACAGCAGTGTGTGTGTGTGTGTGTGTGTGTGTGCGTGCGTGTGTTTGAGTGTGTGTGTATATGTGTATATGTGTGTGTGTGTGTGTGTGTGTGGGGAGGTCCCAGGTTCCCAGCTGCCAGTGCTGCAGAGATCTCTTTCTTCAGAGGCCTGTTCTGACAGGTCCCCACACGGGCTCTCTGCCACAGCCTGGGCGAGCTCTACGATGTGATTGGCTGCTCTGGCTAAACGTTTGGCAGATCACGATTTTTGCCGCAAAGTGAAAAGAGGCTGTTCCACGGCTCATCGGTCAGCCAGTGGGCCGTGGCGCCCCTTCAGAGAGACACGTGGAAACCGAGCGCCGATTCACCCTGCTTAAGTGCACCCACCACAACGGGGGCCCTTCAAACGAAACCTCACACCCCAGGAAAGGAAAAGACGCTCCTGACACACAGTTTAGATCTTCCGGGATATGGGCACCTTCCCTGCCCAACTCTTTAACTGCTGTTATTTTGATTTTAATTTCTTTTCATTATCGTCTTTGCTTTTTCTGTATTGCCATTTGCCCAGTTTTATTATTATTATTATTATTATTATTATTATTATTATTATTATTAACTTATTAACAGCACAAGTGCTCTGCTGATTGGCTGATTGTGCGTGGTGCTCCACGATTCTTAAATAGCGCTGGCTGTTTCTTGAGTGAACTTATTTTTAAAGGAGAACCACAGCAAAAAAAAACGTGACCTTTGACCTTAAGGCTTTCCGCTCGGGTTTAGGCCATATTTAGAGTTTTACCCCCCCCCCCCCTTCAGACGGACAGGCAGTCAGGCGGGCGGGACGGCAGGAGGCGGCGTGCGTTTCCCAGCATGCCTAGCTGACACGGCTTCTTTCCTCCGCCACGCCCCGTCGCCTCTGTGCGGCGTGGGCAAGCGGCGAACACGCGCGGCGCGAGTCTCTCTGGAGCTGACCTCACGCAGCGGGGGGGTGAGGGGGGGCCTCGGAAACGCAGTCAGGATAATGCATGTCTCAGGTTGGGATCAGTCACGCTCCAGCCCCCCCACTGCCCCCCCCCCCTCCCCCCCACAAAACACTTTTATTTGTAATTCTCCCTCAGTGGGCCAAAAAGTTCAGTTTGAACAGTTTGCCTTGTCATCCTCACAGATGATTGGTTGGTGTGCAGAGGGGGCAGGAACATTGGCTCTGATAGGTTGGAGGGGTCAGGGAGGGGTTACATATTGCAACGTATCTAAATTATGTAATTGGCCTTGTTACTGTACTTTTGACCATTCAGCAAATTCTCTTATCCAGAAGAAAATTACATGGGTTATATTTTTTTAAAGACAATTAATTTTTATAGCTGGATATTTAACTGAAGCAATTCAGGTTAAGTGTTTGTTACTCGAGGGTATAACTGCGGTCCCTGACCAACCTCCTCTGATCTGTGTTCCCTCCTTTTCTCCAGGTTCAAGGCTCACCATGGCAACCGACCCCCCCAGCTCGGCCCTCCCCCCTGGGGACTTTCAGACCCCACTGACGCCCCCCCAGACATCGCCAGCCCCGCCCACTACACACCTGCAGGTAATCCCTCACACTGCCCAGCCTGGGGTAAATGGGTCAATTATTACTCTTTTAAAATGCAGGTAAAACACCGGTAAAATTCTGAAAAAACACTCCTGCAGGGCCTATGAGAATTTGCAAGGAAATACATGCCTGACCATAACACACAATCATATGAAAGAAGTTTTGTTCTGATTACTTGGTAAAATTTTAATTTTAGAGAGCAGTTTTTCCACGCTTTCAGCGAACAGGACTGAAGGGACGTCTGTTCTGCTGCAGTGAAGCTCTGCTCCTGCAGGCTAGCTGCCAGTCAGTGTCGTACGATAAGGCAACAGCTTTAGCGAGTTTGCTTGGCTGACTGCTCCCTGGTCTGAACTGTGTCTCTGCAAGCTGGAGGAGGGAACCGACCACTTCCTGCCGAGAGACAGCGAGGGAACCGACCACTTCCTGCCGAGAGACAGCGACCTCTACGGGCCGGAGGTCAGACCGCAGCCAATGGAAGGAGAGGGGGAGGTGCCAGGCCAGGGGGAGGGGCCAACAGAGCCCGGAGGTATCCACTCATACACCTGGCAACTCAACGACACGGGTGACACTCCCCGCCAATCATCCCACTGGCCACACCCCTTCAACTGCTTTGGAAGCCTGGGGAATCCTGACACGACCCCTGTCACTCACCAATATCCCATCCAATCAGAGGCCGACCCTGAGGTCCTCCCTGTGACTCATCTATACATGACCAATTAGAGGGCTGTAATCCCTGGGATCACCATGGAGAACGTCCACAGGACTTCACCCTCACGGTAGGACACATTGGGTGTGGGGCTGGGGGAGTGGGGGTGCATAGGGGGTGGAGCTATTTGCACAACGCATATATTTAGGCATTGCTTAGATAGATTTGTGATTTAATATAAATGCGTGTTGATGTGTGTGTGTGTGTGTGTGTGTGCGTGTAATGCGTGTGTGTGTCTCCAGTTCCCGGCAGGTGTGTACTCTACAGGCAGCCACTTGTCTGAATCTCACTACACCCTCCAACGCCTCAACCCGCAAGCCGACCAGGACCAAACACAACACGCACTCTACCCCAAACCCCTCTACTCCTACAGGTACATCTACTGACACTCTACTCCTACAGGTACATCTACTGACACTCTACTCCTACAGGTACATCTACTGACACTCTGCTCCTACAGGTACATCTACTGACACTCTACTCCTACAGGTACAACTACTGACACTCTACTCCTACAGGTACATCTACGCATGCACACACACACACACACACACTCTGACCTGGTGCTGCCTCTCTCTGCAGCATCCTCATCTTCCTGGCCCTGAGACACAGCCGGACGGGGAGTCTGCCTGTCAGCGAGATCTACAGATTCATGACCCAACACTTCCCCTACTTCAAGGTAAACCACACTACAGTCCCACTGAATGCACAGTGGAGCGTTTGCATACTCGGTATTGTAACTAGTTCATCCTGGATATCAGCGTGTGCTTGCAAAACAACTAGTGTAATTTGCTTTAGTCAAAGTTAGCCACTCCAGATTTTAGAGCGGTCCAGACAGATTCATTAATTAATCTACAATAAATTCTGCCGGTTTTGCGTTATGTAGCTAAACATCTAGCAGTTAGGTAGGACTGCGAAGGTGATGATCAATAACACGTACCCCAGCAAGCTAGTTCTGAACACTAGAAGCACTAAAATAGACAAAAAACGTGAAAAAAAACGTGGTCTACAAATTAGCTTCAAACGCAGTGCTCATGAGCCAGCTAATGTTAGCTAGCTTACACCCGAGCGGTGACACCTGGATAACTGTCCACCTCGCCACAAGTTCTGCTCAGTCTCGCTCCCGAGCCGATCCCCGTTAATTACCCTCCTCCCCGTTTCCGGTACCTTGGGCGCCTTGGAGGCTCAAAACGGTAACGCTGTGGTCCTCGTTTAGACGATTTTTTATATCGAACCTCGTTCGTCTCCACTGTGGGATTGATCTTTGTAGTTGTAGGCCTAGCTAAGTTCCGTTGTAGTTATCCGCGCTATGGACTCCCCTACGCTACCTCACTTCCGGGTTTTGTACCTCAATTAAGTTCTTAAGTGTCTGCTGACTTGGATGTCCAGCTGTAATCGTAAGCATCGATCAAAATAAAATAAAGTTTGAGCTAAAAGTTGCTCATCCAAGCTCAAGCTTGGGCAGCTGAGCAAAAAAACAGAATCATCTCTGAAACGTGTTTGTGCCGGAGAAGCACTTCATATTAAGTTAAAATTAATGACATGTGTTGATTGATCCAGGAGTCTGCCTCTGTGGCCTACGGCATATTCTGTCTTGCTTAGAAAAAATTATTTCTTTCATATTCATACTTTCTCTTCTCTCATTTATTCCATGTGTTGGGAAAGCGCTGTTAGACTTCCTTTCAGCTTTGTGAGCTCTGCAAGAACTTAAAAATGTATAAAATAAATTAATAAAAAAAGTATTTTGCCTGAATCATAAGAAATATGTTCCTTACATTTTGCATTTCATTGCTGTGTTGTAAACATTTACAGCAGTTATCCTAATATACCAAAAGAGATTTAAAAACATTTCTCAGTAGCCCAAAGGAAAAACAACACACGTGGGTAAAGAACAGCCTTATTAAAAAGAACCCCACCCCCCGGAGTGAATGGCTGCTGTTTTCCTCCCAAACCCTTGTGTTGGCACGCACAGTGACCCAGCCCTCAGAGAAAGAGCCCCAATGCTGGGAGCTGGGGCTCCCCTCCAAACTGCTGCAACGTGAGTCACTGGGGCTGGAGGGGGGAAGGATTCAGCTGACGGACATCTCATTAAACAGGACGGGAGGAATCCGAGGGAATTAGACCTGCTGCGTCAACGTGACAGCCATGAGCCGGGGGGGGGGGGGGGGGGGAGATCAGGGGGAGAGAGAGAGAGAGAGAGAGAGAGAGGGGAGGGAGGGAGGGAGGGAGGGAAGGGAAGGGAAGGGGGGGGGGGGGAGGGAGGGAAGGGAAGGGAAGGGGGGGGGGAGAGGGGAGGGAGGGAGGGAGGGATATGGGGGGAGAGAGATTTTTTAAATTGCCGTTTTACTGATGTTTTGTGTCTTGATGTTTCAGTGTTGTTTTGAGGAGAGAAATAGAGACAGAGAGAGAGAGAGAGAGGAGAGACAGAGAGATGGACAGAGAGTGAGGGAAGGAGGGAGAGAGGGTGATAGAGAGCTCAGACTGCAGGCAGAGGGCATTGCACAGGCCGTCCTTCGGCACTTCCCCCACCCCCCTCTCAGCCACCAGCCACAGGTGCGTGCAACTCAATCACCATGGCAACGAGCCGAGAGCTCCCTGACCCTTGACCCCCCCCCCCCCCCTTCCCCAGACCGCCCCTGACGGCTGGAAGAACTCCGTACGCCACAACCTGTCGCTGAACAAGTGCTTTGAGAAGGTGGAGAAGCGGAGCGGGGGCGTGTCCGGGGCCGGGGGCGGAGCCGGGGGCGGGGCCTCGCGGAAGGGCTGCCTCTGGGCGCTGAACCCCGCACGCGTGGAGAAGATGATGGAGGAGCTGCACAAGTGGCGCCGCAAAGACCCGCTGACCGTGCGCAAGAGCATGGCCCACCCAGGTGAGTACAGCCCAGCCTGGTTAGTACAGCATACAGGTGAGTACAGCATACAGGAGAGTACGGCCCAGCCAGGTTAGTACAGCCCGGCCAGGTTAGTACAGCCCAGCCTGGTTAGTACAGCCCACCCAGGTTAGTACAGCATACAGGAGAGTACGGCCCACCCAGGTGAGTACAGCCCAGCCAGGTTAGTACAGCATACAGGAGAGTACAGGAGAGTACGGCCCACCCAGGTGAGTACAGCCCAGCCAGGTGAGTACAGCCCATCCAGGTGAGTACAGCCCGGCCAGGTTAGTACAGCCCAGCCAGGTGAGTACAGCATACAGGAGAGTACGGCCCAGCCAGGTGAGTACAGCCTGCCCAGGTGAGTACAGCCCGGCCAGGTTAGTACAGCCCAGTCAGGTGAGTACAGCCCACCCAGGTGAGTACAGCATACAGGAGAGTACGGCCCAGCCAGGTGAGTACAGCCTGCCCAGGTTAATACAGCACACAGCACAGGTGAGTAGGCCTGGCCAGGTTAGAACAGCACACAGGATAGTACAGCACACAGGTCAGTAACGCACACAAGACAGGTGAGCACAGCACACAGTGTGAGTTGTCTCTACGTTAAATATATGTTCTCTCAGCATTAAATGAACATCAAATCTCCAGATTAAAGGGTGTTCCTCTCCCCCCAGAGGAGCTGGACTGCCTGCTCAGTGATTGGCCAGAGAGACGAAGGCTTGGCCCCTCCCACTTTCTGAGGGGGACCCCCGGTTTCCACAGACACCCCTTTCTGCCCCCGCCCGTGCCCACAGGGCCCAGCCACGCCCTGCAGCACACCCTCCAGGGTCCGACCGTGGGCCGACGCTCCTCCCACCCCCCCCAGTCCCCTGGGTGCTTCACTTACCA
>CM045891.1:54780622-54800622 GCA_025169545.1 Anguilla japonica
CTGTGACTGCACCTGTGGATTCTGTATTAAAAACACGCATACACGAACACTCTCTCTCTCTCTCTCTCTCTCTCTCACACACACACACACACAGGCAGGCATTCATGCACACACACACATGTACTCACACACAGACACACACACACACACTTCTATCAAGCACACACACACACACAGACGCACACACACACACACACACACACACACACAGACGCACACACACACCCACACACACACATACACACACACACACACACACACAGCCTGTCCCGGAGAGTCCCGAAGCCCGGTGAGTAAGTTAAGGTGTGTGTGTTGCTCATGGAATGCTGGTGTAAGTTGTGTGTGTGTGTAAGAAAGCGGTCCGTCTGAAAAAGCTGACCTGGCACGACCCTCACAGTGTGGAAGGGGGACACACAAACAGCTCCGTGGTTCTCACAACGCTGTCTTTACCGGAACTTCCCCTCTTATAAGGGGGGGGGGGGGGGGACAGCACATTCCTGTCACCTACAGTATCATTACTGAATGTGGTACTAATTAGCTAGTCAGCTTCCTGTGGTTCCTCAGCTGCTGACAGGAAGCCGGTGTACGAACAGCAGCGACCCTGTCGGCTCTCATCTGGTCTCTACGGCGACTGTGCGAGAAGTGATGTCATCAGCGTTCCTGATGGGGAGGGGGAGGGGTCAAAAAAAAAAGAGCGAAGCCTGCCACAGAACAGCTTGACCTGGATAACTCCGAACCACAGACCCCCCCCCCCCCCCGCCCCCCGGCAGGCTCTTTCCTTAGCAACGGGTTCTATTAGTATATCTGTTTTTGAGAGACGTGTTAAAAGTGAACGGTATTCAAATCAGTCGTTAACTTTCTTGGAATGATATATATATATATATTATTGATTGACTACCAGGATAGAACTCGCTAAAACATTAGCAACAGAGAGCCAAAGCTGCATGAGCATCACTGCTAGCCTAGCTGTGCACTGGAACAGGAGGATGGTTTGTGTGTGAAACATCAACCGTGGCAAAAAAAGCTCTTGTTATTGCTTTGACATTGTTCTGGTAGGATCTGGCTCACTTCCTGTTCCTGTATAACAGGATTTGGAGGGGGGTGGGGGTGGGGGGGAGGTGCACTGCCACCTTGGGGACATTTTTGCCAACCTATAGGTCAGTCAGCATGATGATTAGCGGGTTGAAGTGGGCAGAGTTACGGCCACAGCCCCGCCCCCTTCCAAACCGCAGAAACAGGGCTGGGGGGCGGAGTGTCGCATGAGAGAGGGTGAGAGAAACGGGCCAATGGCAGTGTGGCAATGCAGACTATAATCTTTACAGAGTTTTCATCATAAACTGTCATACATATCGGTCTGGTGCAGGAGGTGTGGCCTGGCTGGGGGGGCGTGGTGTTTTTTGGGAGGTGCAGGGCAAGAGGGGGTTCTCCGATGACAGTATGGGGGTTTGCTTGATGTCCTGGGAGAAGGGAGTGGTACTTGTGTGTGAGTCCACCAGGCTCCTGTTTGTGGCCTGTTTGTCCATCCGTCTGTCTGTCTGTGAGGGGGGTGGGGAGGGCGGGGGGGGGGGGGGGGGGGGGGCACCTCGGGCCCCTAGGGGCCCCCGCTGTAGGAGTAGTCAGCCTTGTTGTGCATCACCAGCTTGTTGTCCACGAAGTAGAAGCTGTCGGACTGCGTCTCGTAAGGATGCAGGATCATCTCACGCACTGTGGAAGAAGGAGGAGCAGAGGTCAGCTCCTGTGAGGTCACAATGCCAGAGTTCTGTGTGAGGTCACAATGCCAGAGTTCTGTGTGAGGTCACAATGTCAGAGTTCTGTGTGAGGTCACAATGCCAGGTAACTCTGTGAGGTCACAATGTAGGGTTATACCCCCCCCCCCCCTGGTTTCTGCTACTTCAAAAACCTCCACATTCCCAGAAACTAAATAAAAACAGAGCACAGCTTGCATACCCAGACAATGAATATATTACTCAAGAAGGTGCTCGATCTTTCAGTTTTATGAGAGAAAGAATACAAACGTATATCTTAATACAGTTAAAACAGAAGTGAGAATTATTAACATTTCACTCAGATTTTGGGTGGAGTGAGGGATGCTGGGTAGAGCAAGTCTACAAGTCTCAGAGACTGTGTAGAATGGGAGGATCTACGTGCATTGGGATTGGCCTATTCCACTCTGAATGGAGTGGGAGGAGCTAAGAGCAGTGGGAGGGGCTCGGTGCAGCGAGCTGTACGCGCGGGACCAGGTTGGGGGCGGGGCTTACTGATGTCCTCGGATAAGGGCGGGAACTCGTAGATGTGCTCGCAGGTGTTCTTGCTGCTGGGGATGCAGAAGCCGAACTCGAAGTCGAAGCTCTTCAGCAGCTGCTCGCGGAAATAGTGCCGCTCGATCATGCGGAAGTTATTGATGGGCATGTCCCCGACCGTGAACTCCACGCTGTCCGCGACACGGGGGGGGTGGGGGGGAGAGTGGAAAGGGGCATTAAAAAACACAAAACACACAAAACTCAAATGAGAAGAACCATACGGTCTAGTTCTTATCTTAAGACAGTTGCTATTTGCTGTCTAGTTATCAAGCAGAGACCTTAAGTCAAGGTGACTTACAGCTGGTGCGTTTAACATGGCAAGCAAACACCGGCTCCACGTTAGCGTTAGCGTTAGCCTAGCCATGTCATCCATTTAAACAGAAACAAGTATGAAAAAAAAGAAGATCACCCCCCATTTATCATGAACATATCACGGACCGTGACGCGACTCCTGTTTCTGTCACGCTGTAAATTAAATCAGTTTAGCGCTGATGGTGATATCTCAGAGGAGATGAGAGAGAGAGGGATGGGGAGGAGAGAGAGAGGGAGGGGCAGAGAGAGAGTGGGTGAGCAAGCTGCATCTGGGCGGGGGGGGGGGGGGGGGGGGGCAACACCCCACGGCAGCAGCTGCAGCCCCTGCCCCGCCTCTCACAAGGAGATGAAAGGATGGAAGAGAGAGGAGTGCCTTCCTCATCAATATTCATGAGGCCCTGCCTGCACAAGCACAAGTCAGATTAGGAGGGGCTAGGTAGAATGGGTGGGGCTAGAGACAGCATGAGCCAAAAGTGTTCGAGTGGAGTGGGAGGGGCTCAGTAGAGTGGGAGGGGCTAGATCGAGTGGGAGGGGCTATGTAAAGCGGACATGGCGGAGTGTAGGGGGAGGGGCTAGATAGAGTGGGAGGGTCTGAGTGTAGTGGGAGGCGCTTGAGACAGTATGAGTCACAGAAGATGGAGTTGAGTGGAAGGGGCTCAGTAGAGCGGGAGGGGCTTTACAGAGTGGGAGGGGCCTGCTGCAGCGAGCTGACGGGATTGGCCGAGACTTACGTGGCTCCGACCTGGCGCAGCCGCAGGAAGGCGGGGGTGAACTGGTAGCGCACGAAGCGGCCGGCGTTGGGGTCCAGGTCCCGCTTCTCCCCGGACTTATCTGGGGGGGGGGCAGCACCACGCGGTACGCCATCAATATTACATCATTACATGTTAAATAAATAAAAAACATTACGTCACTGTCTGTCAAACCAAGTAACATTACATCATTGCAGGTTACAGCGTCACATACCTGGGGGATGCTATATGAACATTTTAAGTTCATTATGACGATGATTATTATAAAGGTTATGAGGTTCTGGTGGGAGCGTGAGATGGGAGAACTGATGTGAGGCAGATGGGGGATTATGGGGGATGGGGCGGAGTAGGGGGTGGTGGGGGTAGTGTGGGGTGAGGTGAGGTGAGGTGGGAGGGCTCACCGGTTGCTGGGGGTTTGGTAATCTCGAATAACACCGTCCCCGTCTCCATGTCCCGAATCTTAAACCTGGTGAAGTCGATGTTGTACACGTTCTCCTCCGGCCCGCACAGGTAATCTGCAGACAAGAAGCAAGAGAGAGAACTCAAACACACTGTGACCCACAAACCACGTACAAACACCCTGTACCCCAGTGTGTGTGCATATGTGTGTGTGTGTGTGTGTGTGTGTGTGTGTGTGTGTGAGAGAGAGAGTGCATGTGTGTGTGTGTGTGCACATGCAGGTATAAAGCAGTTTAAAAGCCTGCTGCATAATTCTGTGTGTTACAGGAGAGATGTGTGATCCCTGCTGACGGACACACAGACCAGACCGCTATTTTTACCCTTTAATCCCCCCCCTGCTGCCCCCCCCCCGCCCCCCCCCAGCCCCCCCCCCACCCCCCCGCTGCCCCCCCCAGCCCCAAGCACAGAAGTGACACAGCAGATCACCGCACGCCGTCTGGCGCTAACATGCCGCTAACGGCGGCTTAGCATCCCCCCCTCCTGCAGACACGCTTCCTGGCCTCGTCCTTTCCTGTCTCTACGAAACGAGCGTCTGCTTAACGAGCATCGGCCCCGCCCTCCTCACCTCCCCCCCCCCCCCGTCCCCCACCCCCACAACCCCACCCTCGCCCCAGCATAGCGTACAGTGCACCCTGCATCTCAAACAGTCATTTTACCCTCCACCCCCCCCCAAAAAAAAAAACAAATGCCATTTTCAATTTCCCTTGCTAGGGACAGGTCCATGCTGGGTAGTCGCTAATGGCTGTATTCCAGCATGCACTGCTGAGCCCCCCCCCCCCCCCCCCCCCCCCCCCTCAGGGTCACGGGGGCCTGAGGAGGTGAGACACGTGGAGCGTGTCCTGAGTGGGCCCAGCTCTGGCCCCGCCCCCTCCTGCTTAGCCCCGCCCCCTTGTGAGATTAGGCCCAAAGAGGCTTACACCTGCCTCAGAGTCAGGCAGGAGGAGGAGGGAGGGAGGGAGGGGCAGACCAGGCCACCATCATCACCATGGAAACCACCCCAACTGACGTAACTGCCACGGCTTTGACACTCCAAGCCAGCGTTGCCATGGAAACCGCCATAGCTGTCATAACTGCCATAACTGCAGAGTCTTCTCACCCTAAAACCGTTTTTGATCCCCTGAGGCCATCCTGCAGGGCAGGTCAGAGCAGGTATCCCCACTGTCCAGTTTTACCAGCAAATACACCATCTGAGACTCCGCCCCTCATTTAGAAATGAGCCAATATGAAATTAAAATGCTTCTTTAGCCCGCGTCAAACAGCTGCCCAACATGCCCTGTCACTAACGCAGTGTGTGAGCAGTGTGGCGTTGGCTGCTCTGAGTCTCGTGTGATTTCGGTCACTGTCGGGTAAAGCAGTGAGAGAGCTGACACGATAGCGGATACACCACCAAACGGGAACCGTCCGGATTCCCCTCTCTCCCCAGCAACGGTTGCCAGGGCGGTTTCTGTCTGAGTGCTTCACTTCTCTATGACAGCAGCATGCCACTCTGGTCACCTTTACAGAAACACTGTCACTTACAGTAAATGCATCGCTAGCTGCCTCTGGGTGGACACACCCACCAAAAGCGGAAGCCAATATATCAGGGGCTGGTACAAAACGCCGTGAAACTTCTACAGTAGACACAGAATTCAGAGAAGATGCTCTTCGGCGAAACAGGAGCTGACGTCAAGCCCCACCCTCATAGCTTTTGTTCCTGTCATTATGTCATGGTCCCCACAAGGTTCAGGTCCCCACAAGGTTCTGGTCCCCACGAGTTTCACACATTCAGTGTGAGTGCCCCTGCAGACACACTGCTCCCCCCACAGGGTGCAAACTGCTGCCCCAGACACTTAAAAAATCATTTTAATACTCTTTCATAAGCCATTTACATTCCCTATTTACTATTCGTTCGGTACCTGTAATATCATAATAACATAAATTACCCGGCCCTCTGTGCTCACACAGGCAGATAATACATAATAAATCTGAATTAATAAAAAAACTAAAACAAAACAGCAAACACACATTATTGAGCATATACAGGCCTTCACTGTCCTTGTATAAGGACACTACTAATACTACTACTAATAATAATAATTATTGTTATTATTATAATTATTATGAACACAAGCATGAGAGGCTCATGTCTCAGCAGGACTTCTGTGATATGTTTGTTTTTCTGAATTCTGACTGGGAGGTTAGGGAGCCAGGTTTGAGCACCGAGGGGGGGAGGGGGGGGGGGCGGGGGGTTCAGTTTCAAACCCCCAGGTGTGTGTGTGTGTGTGCGTGTGTATGTGTTGGGGGGGGGGGCTCCTGCTGTCCCCCTGGGCTGAGGTCTCTAAGCTCTGCTCCTTTTGTTAAATATCTCTTCATGCACGACAGGAATAATGACAGGACCTGTGCCACATAAGAGCCTCACACCTCCACAGTGTGGAACTGCGAGGGACCGCGAGCGCAAACCACTTCCTGTTTCCATTCACCCACACGCAGCAGCAACCAGACGAGAGGGCTTTTAAAAAACCCAACTTTATCAGTCGTCGACAGGCGAGACGCCGACACGCTACAAAGAGCCAGATGAGCGCGTGCGATGCAAACGGGATGGGATGGGAACTCCATGTCATTAGCTGAGCTGCTAAATAAGCACCAGCAAGCGGTGCTGTCACAGCAGGACGCAGGGGTCTATTTTTGCACGGGTGTGTTTTGTGCGAAAGACCGCGCGAGCGTGTGGGTGCTCGAGTGCACACCAGTGCTGACGACAGCCAGAGAAAAAGAGAGATACAGAGAGAGACAGAGAGAGAGAAAGGGGGATAAGGAAGGAGAGAGAGAGAAAAAAAAAAACAACAGATCCCTCTGTGAAAAAGGGAGTGTGGCAGCTCCCTATGGGGGGTGCAGAGAGGTATTATTTCCATGGGGGGGTCTCTACCTACCCCCCACCCAGCCCCCCACCCGGGAACCCAGCTCTCTCTCACCAAGGCATCATCTGTATCCATGACAACCACAGGCTGTGTGTCGGCTCCTGTTACCCTGGCGACGTCCCTGGTACCCATCAGTCCATCCCTCCACAGACCGAGGAATCCCCAGATATACCAAACCCCCCCACGCCCCCCCCCCCATGAGATTAAGCCACAGGAGCCATATCACACAAAAACCTGCCCCACTCGAGACCATGACATACAAGCACTCACAGGGCAACAGATGGAAAGCCATGTACTGTAAGCACACACACACACACACACACACACACACACGGCTAAGCGACCGTAAGGTGACGACACTCTCCTCCGAGCCTACAACACCCCCCCCCCCCCCCCCCCCCCCAGCTGGATAAACACAAGGGTGCCAAAACGCCCAGGAGAGGAGACGCGCTTGCAGATCGGGCCGCGGAGCTCAGATCCAGCGGTCCCGTATCCGTGCCAACGGCAGAGCCGCAGGTGGGGCTGGACCAGGATCATTTGATGAGAAGATGATGAGAAGCGAAGATGAGAAGCGTGGTAATCGCTTCCAACTGAAGTTCATATTCAAATGGATCCCCCCCCCCCCCTCAGTCTACCTCTAATTTGGTTGTGCCTGGTATTGTTTCGGTCAGTTTCTATTAAATCACGCCAGTTTCTGTTGAAATTTTCACATTTTCTCATCTTATCCAACTTGACACGATTATAAGCGATGATTGTCAGGTGTCCATCACAGGAGACAGACGGCCTCTTAGACACAGCTGTGTGTTTATCAGCCGTTACTCCCGACAATGTGGTTCCTCTCACCGCAACCGGCAGTGAGGTCAACTTCCTGTCCTTCACCTCTTCATTCATCAGAACAAACTCCCTGCGCTACCCAGCAGCACACACCCTGCGCTACCCAGCAGCTCACACCCTGCTCTACCCAGCAGCACACACCCTGCGCTACCCAGCAGCTCACCCCCTGTGCTACCCAGCGGCTCACACCCTGCGCTACCCAGCAGCTCACACCCTGCGCTATCCAGCAGCTCACACCCTGCGTTACCTAGCAGCTCACACCCTGCGCTACCCAGCAGCTCACACCCTGTGCTACCCAGCAGCTCACCCCCTGTGCTACCCAGCGGCTCACACCCTGCGCTACCCAGCAGCTCACACCCTGCGCTACCCAGCAGCTCACACCCTGCGTTACCCAGCAGCTCACGCCCTGCGCTACCCAGCAGCTCACACCCTGTGCTACCCAGCAGCTCACACCCTGCAGCTCTCTCACACCCTGCACTACCCAGCAGCTCACGCCCTGCGCTACCCAGCAGCACACACCCTGCGCTACCCAGCAGCTCACACCCTGCGCTACCCAGCAGCTCACGCCCTGCGCTACCCAGCAGCACACACCCTGCGCTACCCAGCAGCTCACGCCCTGCACTACCCAGCAGCACACACCCTGCGCTACCCAGCAGCTCACACCCTGCGCTACCCAGCAGCTCACGCCCTGCACTACCCAGCAGCTCACACCCTGCGCTACCCAGCAGCTCACACCCTGCACTACCCAGCAGCTCACACCCTGCGCTACCCAGCAGCTCACGCCCTGCACTACCCAGCAGCTCACACCCTGCGCTACCCAGCAGCTCACGCCCTGCACTACCCAGCAGCTCACACCCTGCGCTACCCAGCAGCTCACGGGCGGCAACGTCAAACACTTTCATCCTTCGGACGCCTCCGTGATTTCTACTACATCACTAAAAGAGGAACTGAAAACAAAGGATGGCAAATTAAGAAGACCCCTCATTTTGTTTCCTCTTAAAAAATGATTTACTCTTTGTTCGTGTCTAAAAACAAAAAAGGCCTTTGATTAAAAAACACAGTGCAGCAATGCACTATGGGACTTTTTGCTCCCCTTTTGAAGAGGCAGCTGCCAGTTGTTTGATATCTGGTAGTGAGGTTCTAACAGCAGTTGATTTGACCCAACGCCTTTGTTTAAATGCAAATGCCCGACTGCAGACAGATCAACTCCCGTGAAAGCCGTCAACAGACCTTCAGAACAGGGGACTCTGGGCCCAACGTGCAAAGGACACTGAGTGAGAGATACATTTCATTTCCTGTTATCCATTTCGAGGTCATGTTCTCTCTCCAGTGGAGGTTTCCCTTCTCAGTTGAAAATTTTTCATTTTTAGTTTACATGTAGCTGGGTCAGCGTCAGGTCAGTTCCACTGCATGACGTTTGGCCCGTGCTGGATAAATTTAGCATTCTGTTTTACTCGTTCTAGAGTCCATTAAAACCTTCCACTCTGTCCAACAGGTCACCCAAACAGGGTACATGGTGGTGAGTAAACATGTGGTATGGTCCTGTATGGTTGGGCCCCCCCCCCCCCCCCCCGTGCGCTTGGGAAGTGGTTCGATCCCACACCATGGCACCTTCTGAGCTGTGAGGCCTTCTCTATCTGTAACCCTCTCTGCTTTCTCCCTGTCTGGGCCAAGCAGAAAAGCAGGATGGGGGGGGTGGGGGGGGGGGTCTGTAAATGATAATCTTTTAAATGCCATTAATTGTGCGTCAGCGACATCCCACACAACTTCAGCCACACTGAGGACAGGCCCCGCCCACTCAGCCCTTTGTGATGGAGAAAATAAGCAGGAGCACAAAGAGAGGCTTCTTTCAAAACACAAACACAGCCGCACAGCAGCGCTAAGCCCAGCACTGTCTTACAGAGCTACAGTTACAGCACTGTGCTGTCAAACACACACTCTACTCTTTCAGCAGAGTTGCTTCCTAACAGGAACTCCATAGTTAGAACAGGAAGCAGATGCTGAAAGATCCCACTGTCTGATGAACCACCTCACTGACGGTCTTTCACACACTGATTCGGTCACACACACACACACACACACACACACGCATTGCACACACACACACACACACACACACATGCATTGCACACACACACACACACACATATGCATTGCACACACACACACACGCACGCACACACACACACACACACACACACACGCATTGCACACACACACACACACACACACACGCATTGCACACACACACACACACACACATATGCATTGCACACACACACACACGCACGCACACACTAACTCTCTCACAAAATGGACTAACACTCTCCTTCTCGGTCACGCGCGTGATCACACGCACACCCTGCTCCTCTCTTGTTTGCCTGAGCCCTTCGCCCTGGCGCTGCCTGCTGCTTCGAAACCTTTCGTTTGAAGGCGGTCACAGCTGAGCGAGCGGACGCTCGTCTGCACCCCTCGGACGCGGACTGCGGTTCGCTGATGAATAACAGGATGTGCAGGACTGCGCATCTCCACCACAGAAAGGAGCGCAGTCCTCGGCCCTTCAGCAGCCGACAGCTCAGAATCAGAGAGCAAAATACCCACAATGCCTCATTACACAGGCGCGATTACACGGATCAAATACACAATAATCTACACAATATTTCATTTTACAGTTATATGGCCGCGGATCAAGCAAACAAAAAAACAACCAAAGACACACTGCACATTACTAAACATTTGTCTTTAAAAAAAATACGTAAGCAAATACTAATTCCTCCTCCCTTCTGCTGTATCTATGAACATTCTAGAACCGGGATTCTAGAACCCTCCTGTCTGAAGGAAGATGGAAGCCGACTGGCAGAGTCCGGCAGAGCCAGGAGCAGCACAGCACATTCCCTGTCAGGGCATATCTCATCCCTCTATCCCTCTCTCCCTCTGTCTCTCCCTCTCATCCCTCTGTCTGTGTCTCTCTCTCCCTCTCTCTCGCGATTCCCCTACAGCATCTCATCCCTCTCTCCATCTGTCTCACTCTGTCACTGTCTCTCTCCCTCTCCCTCCCTCTGTCTCTCTCTCTCTCCCTCTGTTGCTCTCTCTCTCTGTCTCCCTCGCTCTCTCTCAAAAAAGCAGGACAGACTGATGACCACACAGTCACTTTTCAGGGGGGGGGGGGTTGTTGGGGGCAGGTTGTTATATCTGTTCCCTTCAAGTTAGAGCACAATAAAATACGGGCATGCGAAATGCCCTCTGTGAATGTGATTGGCTGACTGGCTGATTGACGGATTGACTGACCAGTCCTGCGATGCACTGCTGCAGACAGATGACCAGGCCCCCCCCCCACCCTCCCCCCTTCCCCCACAGAGACGCAGAGTATGCAAACACTCCCACTCAGCCACAGAGGATGTTAAATGTCAGCGTTCTCCATGAGCGTGTTCTCCGATCGCGGACGTGACCGCCGAGACGCACGGCCGTCCGCCAGGCCGAGCCCGTTAGCGGCGCGGCGATAACCGCCGTGTTCCGCCGACCCGCGCGCTCGAACGCGAGGCGAACCGCCCCCGGTGTGACATCACACACGCCACTCAGGCGAGGAGCGCACGCTGTTCTCTGTGAGATTCCGGGCTGCTGTATCTGACCAAACTCCGCTTCCTCCCTCGATTAGGTTTCCCGTTCCACTGGTAACTAGTTTAAATTACTACTTGTCAGTGGCCATGTTTTTGTCCTGTTTTTAATTTGGAATGACCCATTGCCGCCAAAATCCGCCATGAGTTTGGGGGGGGGGGGGGGGGGTGGGGGGGGGGGGGGGCAGACTGGCATGCATGTGTTCCCCCAAAACACGCATGTAGCCAGTGGCCAAGCTGCACGGCCCCTGCGTCTGAGAGAGAGAGAGACAGCTCATACACAGCTGACAGACAGACCGACAGACAAAGACTACAGACACAATACCGACAGACTACTGACAGAATGCAGACAGACTATAGACAGACTGCAGACAGATTACAGACAAACTACAGAGATACTGCAGACAGATTACAGACAGTCTACAGACACAGACTACAGACACAATGCAGATAGACTACAGTCTACAGACTACAGGCTACAAACACACTATGGACAGACTACAGACAGACTACAGACGCAGACTACAGACAGACTGCCGCCGCAGTCCTGAGGCCGAAGCTCATCCAGCCCAGGCTTTGATCCCTGATTGGCTCCTTTCATCGCCTGGGCCCGGCCAATCGCGTGCAGCGCAGCCGCGTTCCTGAGGCAGCCCGTAGGCGAGCGGTAATTTGCAGGTTCAGAGACAGCGAGGCGAGCGGCGGCGTCTCCCAGCGCCACTCAGAGACAGGAAGTGAGAGCGGCGAACGGTGCGGCTCATCTGGCGTGTTAGCATGCGTGTGGTGTGCGGGGGGGGGGGGGGGGGGCCTTATCGCATATATACCAGTCCTCCCCCCCCCCCCCACCACTCACAGAACCACTTCACTTCCTTTGACACCATCGTCACCTAGCAACATGGCTCAGTATACCCCTGGAGGACTTTGGCCCTGGTCCACACCCTCTCCAGCTGATGATGGAATCCACAGGGGCTGGGTGGGGGGGGGGGGGGGGGGGGGGGGGCGGTCACTCTGTAACCCTAGGCAACATTTTAAAAAATATGAGCTAATCACTTGTGCCTCTCCAAAAACCCTTCACAGCCGCTTGGAACTGGAACTGCAGATATGAAACACTCTGGGAGAGATTACGAGCTTCTGCTTACTGATGTCTGCGGCAGGGCAGAGAGCAGTGTGTGTGTGTGTGTGTGTGTGTGTGTGTGTGTGTGTGCGCGTCTGTGGGCATGTGTATGAGTGTGTGTGTGTGTGTGTGTGCGCGTGTGGGCATGTGTGTGTGTGTGTGTGTGTGTGCGTGTGTGGGCATGTGTGTGTGTGCGTGTGTGTATGTGTGTGTGCTTGTGTGTGTGTGTGTGTGTGTGTGTGTACGTGTGTGTGTGTGTGTGCGTCTGTGGGCATGTATGTGAGTGCGTCTGTGGGCATGTATGTGAGTGTGTGTGTGTGTGTGCGTGTGTGTGCGTGTGTGTATGTGTGTGTATGTGTACGTGTGCGTGTGTGTGTGTGTGTGTGTGTGTGTGTGAGTGTGTGTATGTGTGTACATGTGTGTGTGTGTGTGTGCGTATATGAGAGAGAGAGAGAGACAGAGGGAGACTGGTGCATTATGGGGTGCTAGTCAGAACGCTTTGCGTTGCTGGTTTGGTGTTTGGAGCAGAGCCAAAATCAAAATGACCCCCCCCCCCCCACTCTAGCCCCGCCCCCCCTCCTGATCTCTCTGAGGCCAGGCAGTCACGTGGCAGCTGACCGGGGAGGTGAACGAGGGAGAGGCTGCATTTATATCCGCTAATCCCGGAGATTAGCCACTCGCGGCTAAGCAGTGCAGATATAGGCCCTCAGACAGGCCGCCACACAGAGCCCTGTCCTGCCTCACAGTCTGTTTCCACCGTCTGCAGGCTAAATGCCGGAGATTTTAACTGTTCACACGGCCTCCAGTTTAAACACCGCGTCGCAGGTCACCTGCTCATCATGCATGAGAACACAGCCGGAATTCAACACCGCCTCACTCATTTCAAAAGGAACCGCTTAGAATTACAGGAACTGCACCTAGCAGTGGTTAAACCCACAGTTTTTCTACTAAAATAAAATGTGTGGTGGATTGATATGCACATCTCCACTGAGCTCTGCTGTTCCATGTCAGCGTTTCACACGAATCATTCCTCGTGCTGGCGGGTCGTCCTGTCCTGGTTGTGGTTGCGCTGTTCTTTTTTTTGTTGCGTCTTCTGCACATTGCACTGTTAAAAAAAAAAAAAAAAAAAAAAAAACCAACAAAGCGCACATTTGAAAAATAAATCTTAACCCTTTAAGGCGTGAGGTCACAAATTGTGTGATTATTAGAATGTTCTCAGCAGAACATTCTAATGCTGATGTCACAATCACAGCTGGCAGCTGGCAGGCAACGTTCTAGAACACTGACTTGGAATTCTGAAGGAAAAAAACATTCCAAAAACCCTGCTCTTCAGCGGATTAAAGAGGGTTGAAGGACTGTGATGCTGTTTCTTCTCTCCGCCTGGTGCAGGATGAGCACGGGTCCACCCTGCGCCTGCTCCTCAGATGGCAGGGAGGCGCACACCCAAACACAGCACCGCTCCCCCACACACCCAAACACAGCACCGCTCCCCCACACACCCAAACACAGCACCGCTCCCCCGCACACCCAAACACAGCACCGCTCCCCCGCACACCCAAACACAGCACCGCTCCCCCGCACACCCAAACACAGCACCGCTCCCCCGCACACCCAAACACAGCCCCGCTCCCCCGCACACCCAAACACAGCACAGCTCCCCCTGCACACCCAAACACAGCACAGCTCCCCCGCACACCCAAACACAGCACCGCTCCCCCGCACACCCAAACACAGGACCGCTCCCCCGCACACCCAAACACAGCACCGCTCCCCTGCACACCCAAACACAGCACCGCTCCTACACACACCCAAACACAGCACCGCTCCCCGCACACCCAAACACAGCACGGCTCCCCCACACACCCAAACACAGCACCGCTCCCCCGCACACCCAAACACAGCACCGCTCTTCCACACACCCAAACACAGCCCCGCTCTTCCACACACCCAAACACAGCATGGCTCCTACACACACCCAAACACAGCACCGCTCCCCCACACACCCAAACACAGCACGGCTCCTACACACACCCAAACACAGCACGGCTCCTACACACACCCAAACACAGCACGGCTCCCCTGCACACCCAAACACAGCACGGCTCCTACACACACCCAAACACAGCACGGCTCCCCCACACACCCAAACACAGCACGGCTCCCCCACACACCCAAACACAGCACGGCTCCCCCGCACACCCAAACACAGCACCGCTCCCCCACACACCCAAACACAGCACTGCTCCCCCGCACACCCAAACACAGGACCACTCCCCCGCACACCCAAACACAGCCCCGCTCCCCCGCACACCCAAACACAGGACCGCTCCTACACACACCCAAACACACATGACAGCTCCTCTGCACACCCAAACACAAGAGCACCATTCTGTCTCAGGCCCATTCAAATCCTGCTGTTCCCTCGTTGCCTCTGTCTCTCCCTCTGTCTGTGTGTCTCTCTCTCCCTCTCTCTCTCTCCCCCTCTCTCTCTCTCTCTCTCTCAGAGTCTCTGTTTATTCGTATTGCAACACACATCGACATGCTGAAACAGCATTTATTTACATTCTAGTGGAGCAGCTGTCCCCCCCCCCTACCCCCACCTCTCCAGATACATGAGTTTTTTCTCAAACTGACGAAAATAGTTGTCAGACAGCGTTTCGTATTTTGAGGAAGACAACAGGAGCCGTGTCTCTCTCTCCATCCCCTGCAGCTGACAATGACTGTGCGGTTTAAAAAAACCAGACAGGAGCCATCTGAAAAAGATCAGCTTTTTACCACCGCAAGACTGAGGAAGTTTAGTTTATTTTTCCCAGTTTGATCTTTTTAAGCTGATGTCAGTTTTAGCCTGTTAAGGCATAAGATCACAAGTGTGCTGTCAGACATGCAATTCACCTTCCGGCCGTTCTCAGCCATGAGAAGCTTCAAAGCGCTCGGCCAGCATAGCCTGGAGAAAAGACAGGGTAAGCACTAGGGGGTGGCCATTGGAGGTGTGAATGTGTGTGTCTGTGTGTGAGTGTGTGTGTCAGAGGAGGTGTGTCAGTGTGTGTCTGCATAAAATATGCAGAGGATGCAGGCTCAAGTCCAAGCTGGGGCACTGCTGTTGACCCAGGCAGTAGGCCGCCAGTTGGGCAGACTGATATGGAGGGGACAGCACTGGCCAGCAGGGATCGCTGGCGAGCAATTCCCCCCCCCCCCCCCTCCTTTGGGGAACGTCGACTCTGTCACTCTGTGGGGCTGCCTGGCAACCGGGGTCCAGATTGGGGGGGGGGGGGGGTTTGCAGGACGAGCCGACCAAACCTCTCCGATAAAAAGCCTAGAGCGCCATGTTCAGCTCCTTCGCCGAATTCCGCGTCTCAGCCGCCACGGCAGTCTCCGCCCCCCCTCGGGTTCGGTTGCCGGGGGTGACGCGTGAGCGCGAACGCGGTTGACGCATTTTACAGTCTGGCGCCGCGGAAACGATCGCTCGCAGGTCCAAGCGGCACGGACAGATGAACGGTTTTATCAATGAGATTTAAAAATCTGACTCAACCCTCCAAGCGGAGGAAGAGAGATTTTTATTTTTTATTTATTTATATAACTGCATACTCGTTCAAACAAATGTATTTCGTTCACTTCTATTGTTTTGTTGCTTTCATTCCGTTGAGCGAATGACAAAAAGCGAAACGAAAGCATCGCCTCTGGAATAAAATGATGGACAGAGAGATTGAAATGAGAGAAAGCCCCCCCCCCATCACAGTTCATCTCCCTAAATCCTCCTTAGTGCTCCACATGGGAGCGAGATCCATTTTATCAGGGAGAGAGGGAGAGAAGGAGGGAGAGAGGGAGAGAGAAAAAACACACAAAAACCCCGAGGGGGGCGGAGGGGTCTCCAGGTCCCGGCCTCCCCCCGGCTCACACTAAAGCCGTTCCGCCCCGTTTCCTCGGGAGGGGGGGGGGGGGGGGGGGCTGAGGCTCGCTCTCCCGGCGCATCGTGCGGGCGAGAGATAAGAGCGCCTAAGAATGACGCGAGAGCGCGCCCGCTAAAAATCAGCGAGCCGCTCTGTCAAAATAAAAGCGATTTAAAAAAAAAAATAATAATAAAAAAAAAAGGACGCGCACATCGCCAGAGTATGCCGGCGCACATTTGAGCGTCCTCTTCTTCTCCTGACAGGCTGGGACGGGACGGGCGCTCCGGGCGGGTGACTCAGAGTCAGCAGACGGCTTTTTTGGCTCGGCCACGGCGGCCCGTAAGACGTGTTCCTTCCGCCCGGGACGCTCCGCCGACGCCAGAGCGTGTTAGCGCGTTAGCGTGTCAGCATGTTAGCACGTTAGCGCGTTAGCGTGTTAGCACGTTAGCGCGTCAGCTCGGGGAAAACGCCGCGCACTCTCTGCTTCTGGTAAAAGTGGCTTAAAATAAGACCGGCGAGCTGCCTTTCCAAAAACCACACAAAGGCTACAGTACACTAAGGACAATTATTACTGTTATTATTATTATTGAGTAGCTACAGCGCACCACTATACAGGAGTATTATTATTAGTAGTAGTAGTAGTAGTAGTATTATGTGCACATGCACTTAATATGGGCTATTTACAATGAAAATAACTTTTATTGAAATGGAACTTATTATTTCACTATTTGCAGTAAAATAATAAATAAAATCGAATTAAATCATTAAAATACATCAATAAGCTGTGACAAATGTTCAGGTTAAAAAACCGCAACGAGATCAGGAGCACTAAATTCAGCGCTGGCTGCTTCCCAAAGGACCAAACCTGAGCTCCTACTGGCCGTAAATTATAAGCTGTTGTTTTCTTTGTTTGTTTTTTTTTTTTTTTTTTTAAACCCGAACAAGAGGGCGTCCGCGTCCCGTCTGTGGAACAGCTGCTCTCGGGCGCCTTCAACGGCGCAAACAGATCAATTTTAATTAAAGCCCCGTCCCGCGGGCGAAGGCGCGGACAGGAATTTACAGTCAGACGACCGCACAGAAAGGGGCTGCAGCCATGTTCCTCTCTCAGGGAAGAGACCGGCCGACGCAAGACCAAAAGGGAACAGAGAGACAGAATATCTCACGCTGACCTGGCCGAACGCTCACAGCTCAAACGGAAGCTCGGAGACCGGGCGGTGTGCGTGAGCGGGCCGTGTTTCCCGCACGCGCTCAGAACCGCTCGCCCCGAACGCGGGCTTCTGATCTTCTCGAACCCGGTTCAGGCGCAGAGGGGCGCGGAGATCGTTCTGGGTCTGGGCGGAGTAGCGCTCGACCGTGAAATCCAGCGATCTCCTCTCTTTTCGATTACCCGCTCTGCTCCACAGCTGAACGCCCGAGGCCTTCCGGAGGCTGGGGTCGACATCCTGGCTCTCTGAACGCTCCCCCAAAGAAAGAGAGAGAGAGAGAGAGAGAGAGAGAGAGAGAGAGAGAGAGAGAGAGAGAAAGAGAGCACATGTGGCCATCTGTCCCCATCGTTGCCAGCCAGCGCCCATGGGCATATTATTCCGGAAAGTTCTGAGCACACAGCCACCGGACGAGTTCCGGAATCCTCGACCAACACAGTGACTTCATTAATCGTGGTGATCAGAATAGAAAGGTCAGAGGTCAAGTTGTGTTTTATCCGGCCCCCAAGGTCTGACCCCGCCCACCACCACACAGGTTTGTGTATAGTGGGTGGGGTCAGGTGTTGCTATGCAACGCCCACCCTAGGCAAAAGGCTGGGCAGCTAAACTCCTATGTCCGTCCGTCTGTCTGTTCCTCTGTCCAACTTCCTCTCTGAGCTTTCTGTTCTGCCATCAGGCAACTTCTACACAGACCTCGAGTCACTAAAATCCCAAAATCCGGATGAACTGTTGACTTGGGGGTGTGGGTGTGGGTGCGGGGGTTTAGAGTGTATCAATTGTCAAGTGCCCCAAATACGCGAGTCGCATTTCAGTTTGCAAATGCGATAATTCTGCCGACTTCTGGGTTTCAATTTCACCAAATCCAGCGTGAAAGCCGCTGAACAGCCCAGAGCGGCCGCATGACATTTCTGCAGTGGGGAACGCGAGCGTGTGATTGGTCCACAGTGAGCGAGTCTGTGGCCAGATCTGTGAGACCCGTCCGTCCTCCTGTCCTCCTGTCCTGCCGTGGGCCCCTCCCAGCCGGGTAAAAACACAAAAACGCAAACGCAAATGGGGCGGATGTGCAAAAACGCGCTCGCCGGCGCCACCTTGCTCCCGACGACCGCTATGGCTTCTGGGACAGCACACACCCCCTCTCTCGCCTCTGTACGGGTGTGGGAGTGTCACGTGATTATTGTTATCATTATTATTCACAGTACTAAGTTGTTTTGATGATTTTTATTTGTTGGAAGCATTAACACTGCTATGTAACCATCATCATTATTGCATCACAATTATTGTGACATTAAGAAGCACTGCTGTTATTACACAACCATTATGACATCACAATAATGATGATTATTATCTCCGAGGTCTCCTGTCCTGTACAGTAGGACGTTCGGCGCTGTACTGTGAAACACTGTGGAATGTAAATACCTTTCATAGCCCCTCCTCCCCGGTGAGGTCACCCAGCCCAGCACTTAATCAGATTTCACCTGCTGCCATTTGACACTCCTGAAACTCCTCCCCCTCCCCCCATCCCCCGCCCGCACCGCCCCCCCCCCCCCCCCCCCATCATCATCCCTCTCTTTGTACACTCCTTTCCACTGGCTACCCAAACTACTGGCTAGGAGGCACACAAAGGAACAGCAAACCGGAAAAACCAAACAATTAACAATGCAGACAAATGTGAGCGTGTGTAAATTACACAGACGACCATCCCCACACTTACATATGCACTGTACAAACACCTTCATTTCAGAGCTTAAACCATTAGCTGAACTGTCTTGTACATCTTCCCTGATTCCTCAATGTCTACTTTTTTCTTTTCTTTTTAGTGTTGCTCTCCTCTCAGACACCAGTGTAAGATTCTGAGGCGCTAGACTGGAAGAAATATGGGTTGTAAATTCCAAATTTGTGTCGCGGAGGGGGGGGGCAAGGGATGCTGTCTGCCCATCGGCAATGAGAGGCAGTGTCGTTGTCTGTTCTTTGTGTGTGTGTGTGTGTGTGTGTGTTTATGTGTGTGTGCGTGTGTGTGTGCACGTGCGTGTGGGTGTGCGTGTGTGTGTGTGCGTGGGTGAGTGAGTGTGTGTGTGTGCATGTGTGTGTGTATGTGTGTGTGTGTGTGCGCGAGTGTGAGTGTGTGTGCGTGTGTGTGTGTGCGTAGGTGAGTGAGTGTGTGTGTGTACATGTGTGAGTGTGAGTGAGTGTGTGTGTGTGTGTGTGTGTGTATATTTGTGTGTGAGTGTGAGTGAGTGTGAGTGTGTGAGTGTACATGTGTGAGTGTGAGTGTGTGAGTGTACATGTGTGAGTGTGTGAGTGTACATGTGTGAGTGTGTGTGTGTACATGTGTGAGTGTGAGTGTGTGAGTGTACATGTGTGAGTGTGTGAGTGTACATGTGTGAGTGAGTGTGTGTGTGTGTGTGTGTGTGTGCGCGAGTGTGAGTGTGTGTGTGTATATTTGTGTGTGAGTGTGAGTGAGTGTGAGTGTGTGTGTGTACATGTGTGAGTGTGTGTGAGTGTGTGTGAGTGTGTGTGTGTGTGCACGAGTGTGAGTGAGTGTGTGTGTGTGTGTGTGTATATTTGTGTGTGAGTGTGAGTGAGTGTGTGTGTGTGTGTGTGTGTGCGCGAGTGTGAGAGTGTGTGTGTGAGTGTGTGT
>CM045891.1:54805622-54978122 GCA_025169545.1 Anguilla japonica
AGTGATACTATCGAACACACGATACCATGGCATCACCGCACTGACAACCACTTCACTGTGCCGTTACCCTCCGTGCATGTCACCCCCATTCATCCATCCATTGCCGAGAGCGCTGACGCGTTGCACTAGCTCTGGCATGTTACAATGTTTCTCTTTAATGATGAATAATTGGACGGCGTGTCAAAAAAAAAATGGAACGCTATTTAAAGTCGAACGGTGTGACAATGTATCCGGAGACAGAGGGGAGAACCTCGCGCTAGTATCGTAACGCCTGGCGGTACACGGAAACCAGCTCAGCTACAATTCTAGCTCAGCTGAGCAAACATATCCTGGCGGTGAAGAGAGTGGATTTGCGTTTTCGTACTGTGTGTGTGTGTTTTGTATAACTTACTTTCTGTGATCTTCTGTAGCCCCAGCACATCCTCGGGGGTGATCACTGAGTTGCTGAGCAATTCCTCCTCCGTGGTGACTGGGACCCCCACGTCCGTCGAGTTGCAGCCTTTCTTCACTTTCATCGTCACGGGTTGTTTGGGGCTCGGGTTCGCCTGGCCGCCGCGAGAACTGCTGCCGATGCTGCCGCCGCCGGTGTCTCCGCCGCTGCTACTGCGCGGATTACTGCTGCTGGGTATCTTAGCGCTAGATGGATCCTGGCTATTGCAGACAGCCTCTCTGCTGGTACAAGAATAGCTCATTCTCCGTCTCTCCTCCCCCTTCGCAGCCTAGCAGGACACAGAACGGCCTCGCGCTCCCCTCCCTCGCTCGTTCTCACGGTCTTTAATTTAAATCCCCTCTCTCTTCTCTCCGAGAATTCCCGGTGTTTGCCGCAGCTCGGTGTGTTTCCCCCCCACGACTGCGCGCGCGGAGCGGTGTGTGTGTCCAACGCCACCTCTATCACTCTCACTGTATCTCTCTCTCTTTCGAGAAGGCGCGAGGCAGGCGGTCGGTCTACTCTCTGCACGAGAGCAGTTACTCGGAAGCAGCCAGCCACACACTAGATGCGTTGCTTTAGTTTTTTTTCTTCTCTTCCTCCCTGGGGGAAGGGGATGAACTCGATTGCACAGTTCTGAGGAGAGCGAGCGGCGCAATGCATGCCACGGGCCAGGAACGGTGCCTGCGCGCGCTTTCTGGCGCGTATGGAGTGAACCTGGACGACCTTCATGCATGCATAATTATACTTTTATTTTATTTTTTAACTGTAATCTCAAGTCACATCACCCTCGTGGTGCGCCCCACTTTGATGTGTTTTTGCAGAAAGCGTTAAGAAGTTAGCGCTCTTGTTTGTGGTTAGGTGCGTTTTAGGTTATTAGTCACATAGGATACGTGGTGGTTCGCTGCATTAAAGACATACCATTTGTTATCTTCTGTCGAGACCTGTGTTACAGGACCGAGCAACGCTAAGACTGTGCCTTTCAGAATATAATAAGCACGAATATAAATGAAATGAAACCGCAAACAGACAATAATAAATGAGAAGAAATAATATTAAGAAACAAATACGCGCAGAATGCAGAATATGTTGGTGTGTTTGCCTTTTCTCGGATAACGTACTGCTGCATGTTACACGGTACTAAGTGCTGTAAAAATGGTGTTTACGTGGGCTTATGCTGTGACTCACTCGTTCGGCAGTGATGATTAGCCTACTGTCCAGGTATACACCCGCGAGGCAAGCATGTCATGACGGGGATCTACACGTCACAGTTCTGACTGAACATGCCACCGATAGGAGGCGCTGTGGGGCACTGAAGACGCCGCTCATTCTTCCAGGAAAATACGGATGTGAACGGCCATGTGAAGTGGAGAGCTCACGGTAACACCGGTTATCCCAGCTGCAAAAACCGCGTTTTCCCTTCTTCCTGTCGTCACTGCTGGCTTTCGTTGACTGTGAATTCATCCAGACTTATTTTAGAACCTGTAGCCTAGCACCCCAAACCCACCGCAGTTCTTTCTGACTGATTAATTCGCAAAGTAATAGCCAAAGCATTTATATTAAAGGATCTGGGTCAGATACATATTTTAAAGACTTTTAATATTATTGCCTAAGGGGTTAAAAGCATTCTATATTTGACCCAGGTTGGACACACACCCACGCACGCACGCACACACACACACACACACACACACACAGACTCTGACAATCCAGCCTAAAGATTGCAGAAAAAATTAGACGACAGCAACATCATGCAAGCGTGTTTCAACAAGTTCCTCACCACGGCAGTTTCAAAGATTTCAAAGAGCATTTTCATCTTCGTTTCAAGTGGTGAATATGAAAGAATTAAATGCCTTTGAATGCATGATATGCTTCCTGTCCTGTCTTCCAGATGGTAATATCCGTGACAAATCTACTGCACAAAGCGGCTCTTTCAGATCGTTCAATCACAGTGACGAACAGGGCATGTCCAAAAACCAAAGCTGCCCGTTGTCCTTCTCAGCAACCGCAGGGGGGGGAAGCACCGTTATTCCCTGTCCGAAAACACCTCCTCACTCTTCGTCTGGGAGAACTTCAAGGGTGAGCCGAATGCTGGAGTGAGTCGAGCGCGAGCAGGAGGTTTTCCCAACTTTATGATGAACAAGAAAGGTTGGGGGATTATTTTTAGGGCCGTCTTTCAATGCTCTCCAAAGGCCTTGTGGATACAGCAGCTGATTTGACAGCCAGATGTCGGACGCTTCTGAAATATCAGGTTGCATGAATATACAGATGGAAGGTTATGTATAATATAATTCTATAAATCTTTCATATTTAAGACCAGAGGATATTGGAAGCAAAAACATATCATCATAATCATCATCATCAGTAGTCTAAGAGTAGCTGTTCACAAGCAGGCATGGCAGTGAAATCTGAAGCAGATGAAGTTAATTAAACTAATTACTTAAGCTAATTTATTAATGAGTAACTGAGTAACTGCATGGATGAGAAGGCAGGAGTTTGGACAGCAGGGCAGGCACAGCACCGGTAGAGTGCCACGCCTTGCCCCGCCCCGCCCCGCCCCACCCTCCCCCAACCCCGCACCGTGTCCCCGCCCTACACGGCGGCCATCTTGAACACGTCGCGCAGATGGGTGAGCAGGTCTTTGACCCGACGCAGGGACTGAATTTGGGGGCGCACCGCGCCCCACTCGTTCCAATGCTTATAGGTGCCGCATTCCAACAGGTACTGACTCCCCCGGTAACCTGGATACTGGTACCCCACCCACCTGCACGTGGGGAGAGAGAGAGGGGGATGGAGATAGGAGGAGGGTGGAGAGATGGAGATAGATGGATAAGAAGAGTGCAGAACAGCACACTGAACACACACACTCTTACACACACATGCTCTCACACACACACACACACACACACACACTCTTCGCTGACTCACGTGCCACTGGTGACCTGCACGCTGCTGACGTGGTCCTGGAAGCCGTAGGACCAGAGGCTGGGGATGTCCTCATCACAGACCTCCATCTTACGCCCCTGAAAGTTCACCTCCTCAAACAGGCAGATCTTAGGCTCCAGGCTGTCCTACCGGGAGAACAGCCAGGACATATCATCATCATCATCGGTGGTGGTGGTATCATGATTGCGATGTGTTTACCATCTATGTGCAGAGGTGGAAAGTCCAGGGGTCAGAAAGTAGAAGTCCTGCCATGTGTTTCTTCCACCCGTGAACTCAGCCCAGCTGATTTCACTGATTATCTCTACCTCCTGTCTGAAGAATTGTGCTAATTAGCAATTAGCAAATCCAGGTGATTGGAACCAAATACTGTTACTTTCTGGATTTTCCAGCTCTGCTCATGTGCATCATACAGTGAGTGAATGGGGCTGTACAGCGGAGATTCAGACATGGCGACGGTTCGCGGTCGGGTTCGAACCCGGGCCCGGTGAGCACTCACCATGCGTACCGGCCTGACGGACAGCAGGCGGTCGCCGTGGTCGCGGCGGTGTCCGTTGCGCCAGGAGTCCCAGTGCGGGTACTCCCCCTTCTCCAGCACGAACACCTCGCCCGCCAGGTTCTGCCGCTCGAACCCCACCCACCTGTGCGGGAAAAACACACACCGCCGCCGCGGGGTCACGTGACATTCAGAGCGCCGTGGCAACCGCATGCAGAGGAGGTGTGGCCACGGTCATGACATCACATAATGACGAGAACAGGCCATTCAGCCCAACGATGCCCGCCATTTTCCTGACTAAATTAGTGCTCTGATTACCTGCAGACTAAATAGCATCTACATAGTCATGTTGTGGTTAGACGTGGTCACGGCCATTTGAGTCACAGTCACATTTTGGTCACGGTCATGTCGTTGTCATGGTTACACTATGGTCACAACTGTGACTGTACACAGATTTTTTTTAAAAAGGCCAGTGTGTCCATCTTAAAATGTTGCAACCTGTAAATCTATAAATAAAAAAAATAATACCCTAAAAATAAATATAAATACAGTAGCCAGTGTCGTCTGTTTTGAGTAGTGTGGTTGCTCTTGAGTAATTACGTCAGGAGGAAACTGAAATCAGGTTTCCATGGTTATGCGAAATGTGTAAGCGATTCAGTAGCTTCTGCGCCCGAAAAGGTGGCGTGAGACGACATTTAGGAAACGTTTCATTTAAAGCTTCGCTGTCAGTGTTCAACACGGCGGTGTTTCCGTCTAAATGAACTATTAATTAATCAGGTTTGACAGAGCTGCAAGTTTACTACTGGTTGGAACTTTGTATTCAGGGTATTTAAGCATACCTACGACGTATATTAACATGCATGTTGAATAAACGCACTGTTCACGGCATCATTGTACTTCCGCGGTAACGCAACACAGACACCAGCACATTTATCCCGGGAACTGTAAAAGCTGAAACCCGTCAAGAGATCAAATAGAGGTCCGTCCGTGTTCAATCAAGAGTGTAATTAAACCTAATTAATTAAACGGGCGCGGTTCGAATAAAAACCAACGCGAACGTTCCACTGGGAGCAGGGTATGAAAATGGTTTTAAGACCGCGAGCGCTCTTCGGCTCTCGGAGGGCTCCTTCTCGCCGTTTCTAACGGTAATCTTGCGGGCTGGACTCCAGCCTGCAGAGGACCAGCTTCTCCGAAACACCGATGACGTCACCTGAAGTTCAACTTGCCGCCATCAGGTGGAACCGTCGAGCTGGGCAAGTATTTGTTGTGGGGTGTGAGCGACACCAGTCGGCGGGTGCTTGCCGTTGTCGTTTTCGGTTAAGTGTCACTTTACAGAAGGCAATATTTAAAACGGTGATGTAATATCCGTTCTAAAGTTGTTTCGTACAAAAAGTAGTCTCGGTTCTCGTCCTATCAGATAGGCCTATAAACAAATAAAAACGTTTTTAGTAACGTACAGTTAAGCATCTGTTGGGGCAGGGAGGGGGTGTTTGGCAGGTTTAGGGTGCTGGGATGGGTTTTTGGGTTTTGGGAGGGAGGGGGTGTGGACTCACGGTCCGGCCGATACGCTCAGGGACCCGACCCGGTCCAGTCCGCTCTCACTGAGGCTCCTGCACTCCCCCTTCAGCTCCAGACGAGCGCCCTGGAAGTTCTCCCTCTCAAACAGGCAGATCTGCGGGAGCAGGGGGCAAGGGGCAGGGGGCAGGGCTTCAGGTACCAAATCCTCCACGGTGGCTCCTCCGTTTCACACTTTCACTACATTTCAGTCTCTATCAGTCTTTTTCTTTTTTTTTTTTAGCACATTTCACTCATTCAGTCAGTATCAGTGTTCTTTTCCCTCGTCTATTTCTGCCTGTTTCAGTCAATTTCAATCTGGTTAAAGGCCATTTCTCTTATTTCAGTGAATTTTAGTATTTATAAAGCTTATTTCACTGTTTTTTTGTAGTGTATTTATAGTCTGTTTCAGTGCTGTGTGTTTGTAGCTTTGCAGTCACACTGCAGAGCAGCTGCGCAGGTCTGCGCAGTCGTGGCAGGCCCTACCTTGTACGTGCGCACAGCGATGCTGGTGGAGTGGCCGCCGACGCTGCCCTGGGCACCGGACAGAGACATGGTGGTGCTAGCCTGAAACCGACACAGACAGCGGTAACATTGGCCTAAGGTTAGCGCTAATGTCATGCTAACATTAGCACTGTCATGCTAACATTATGCTAATGTAACCCAAAGGTTATGCTAACATTATGCTAACATCACCCAAAGGTTATGATAACATTACACTAACATCACCCAAAGGTTCTGCTAACATTAGACTAACATCACCCAAAGGTTACGCTAACATTATACTGCCATCAGCCTAAGCTTATGCTAACATCACCATAACATTATCTTAACATTACCCTAAGGTTATGCTTGCTTACAGATCACAACTATAATACGAAACGCCCATTTCCAGGGCAACAGAAATGGTTTTTGCTCCGTGGTTTTGTGCCTCATTTTTGACACAGTTATTACACCCTCAAAATAAAAAGTTATTTTGAAACTGCACGGTGTTGAACTAATTTCCCAGTTTCCATACTGACTGTCACACCACACAGCAGGATATCGCAGCACAGGAGGATATCTGGCTGCTGGCCTTGGAGGCTGTTAATTTTCCAGTACATTTAAAAGCAAGTAAATAGGTCTTTTTTTGTTATAGCATATTTGGGGCAGGAAAGTGGAACTGCAGACTATTTCCTGAGGGCAGAAAACAGACAGCATAAAAAAGAGAGGTGACACAAAGCCAAGCCAAGATCCCCCCGTGTCCCAGAATCTCACCTGAAGGCCACAGGTGGAGGAGGATGAGGATGTGCTGTGAGAGGAAGATGGTGTCCGAGCTGAATTGACTCACCCAGTGCGTTTCATTTACACATTTATATCTCCTCACTCTCAACATGTGAGTCTGAGGGAGTATGTCTGCCATTGGGTAAATGGGAATTAATTATTTTGGGGGGGTGGGGGGGGTGATTCTGCTGAATCGGGGGTACTTGCCTTTGTCCCGCTCTCCTCCCTCTCAGTGTATAATCAGCAGAAAACCACCCTCCCCTCCTCTCCCAAAAACCTGCCCACCCCCCCTCCTCCCTCCCTGCAGGGGCCAGTCAGCTGAACAATGTGCTGAGGTCAGACCCCAGCCTGGGCACATCCATTGTGTGGATGAAGGGGGGGGTGGTCAGGTGGTGCTCTTGTTTGTTTTTTAATTGGCCAGCAGCAGTAGCACTACCTTCTCTTTTGCATTCCTTTGTTTATTTTTGTTTGTTTCTTCATTTGTCTGTCTGTCTGAAACCTGTTGTGTCTGAGCTGGTGTTTGCCACGGACATGCTCGAGCTCACCTGCGTAGCTTACCTGGTCCCAGCGCCTCACAGAGTCACCAGGTACCTCCGCCCTGTAGGATCAGGGATTAGGATGATGACCCTGTGATGGGGGGTTTGGGGGGGGCGTAACCATGGTGATCTGAGTGAGCCTCTCTTTGGCGTAGTGCTGTGTTCCTTTCTGACTGTGTATCTGAGCATTTTGGACTCTGTGCCACCTGTACTCGACCCCTGTGAACCGCACCAGCAAACAAGCCAAAATGGCCGTTTCGACAGATTGGCCATTCAAATGGCAAACTCACACACGCATTCAGGCACACATGCACACAGGCTCTCTCACACACACTCAAAAAAAATTAAAAGATTCCCTTTTCAAAATATTATGTGGGAGTGCAGAACTCTTAACACAAAAGCTCAAAACTTCTCTTTTTCTTAATTTCTTTATAACCATTGTAATCCATAAGATATAATTTCAAACCCTGACTGCCGCTCTGCTCATTCATGGAGTTAATTTGGCTGCGCTTGGTTTAATTAGCTCATCACAAGGTTACAATTAGTGCGTATTCCTGCAAGGAATACCTCAGTGTGAGAATACAGGGGAACTTCCAATTGATATGTTACTATGACAACGTGGCACACAGGCAATCAGTAAGGCCATAGATACCGCCAGACACGGACGAGGGGGGGGTCAAGGTTGTGACCGTCACCGTCTAGGGCAGGGGGAGGTAACTCCCATCACGGAAGGGTGGGAGTATTCGCAAGTTTTTGTTACCCCTACTACTTGCCCTTGCTCAATTGGCTACCCCCCAAAATGTTTTGACGTCAGTTCGTCATCGAATCAACATCGGTCATGGAGGTTAATATGCAATCGATAGCTGGGGCAGAAATGATTTTTTTTTTTTACGTCGGTAATTCAATGAGCACAAAAACATTGATTTATTACAGGTAGAATAGTGGCTGTGTCATGACCTGACGTCGATCAACCTTGTAGCCACGACAGAGGTCGAGACTATTTACAATTACCTGTATTCACCAATAATGGTTCACTTATTGATCAGATCACAATGGCTGAACTCGTCCTTTGCAGACTTGTCCTCATTCTTATTGCGCTTGACTCAGATCTGTATTATTCTGTATCAGGTGCTTCTTTAACTGCTGCTGGACAGTGGCTGGGGTTTTGCAGTCGAAGGAATGGAACTGTAAAGTAGTGTGTGTGTGTGTGTGTGTGTGTGTGTGCATGTTTGTGCGTGTGCGTGTTTGTGAAGCGGTTTACTGTGGGAGTCAGGGGTGGGTCAGCAGGTTCTACCCTAAGCCCCCCATCTCACCCTGCCCTGCCCCACTCTACCAGATACCCTACCCTTCTCTGCCCAACCCTCAGTCCCCACTATACCCTGCCCCGCCCCCCTCCCTAAACTCTCAAATTCCCAGGACTGCCCTGGCAGACCCTAAACCCTGTTACCCAGCCCCAACCCCCCTGCCCCGACCCCACCCTAACCACACCCTGACCCGCCTCACCCTATACTACCCTGCAGCCCCAAACCCCTTTTCCCCGCCCTACACCCCCTACACCCCATCCTACCGTAATCACACCCTACTCCACCCTCCCCTGCCCTGCTCTACCTGCCCAGCTGGGTTTTTGGGCAGGGGAGACAGGGGGGCAAAGCCAGAGGCTCAGACTGGAACAAAGGACCCCAAAGCAATGTGCTGACTGCAGCCCAGCCAGGACCCGGACTGGCCATTCAGCTCGCCTGACTATAAATAACCCCTCTCCCCCCGAGGAGAACATCACTCTGTGGGGCCCCAGTCACCACAAGCGCACCGTTTTTAACTTTTTAATCGGGACGGTCAGGTAAGCCCTCTCTCAGGTCACCGCACGTTTCCACCCCTTCAATTTCATCCATTCTTCTTCTTCCATTTTTAATATTCTATCCCACTGCTTAGTGATTCCACAGAGGGGGCTGTATAATGCGATTTGAATGAGATGTCAGTATTTTGATGGAAAAGCCTTGCCTGGTTATTATGAATTATGAGATACGATAATTCAGCATGCTTCTCGTGGACCCATATACCTTGTCTATAGATACACATAAATTTACGTTTTATATGCTTGTCGTTAGTATGCTTGAAATGTATATGTATATGAAATATCATAAGCTCATTTTCTGTGGGGATTTAGAGGGTCTGTTTTTGGACACACCCAACTCAGAAATTTTAATGTAAATTTTATTTTTACAGCGTGGTAGATACCTTCTATCCAGGGTGTGTTTCACGGCTCACGTGTTCATATAATGATCTTATAATGCCTGCGTTTTCACTGAAGCCAAAGTGGGGTTTTAGAGTCCTGCCTGAGGGTAAGGCTGGCTCCCAGCCACCCTGTCTGATACACAGGTGGGGGCGTTCAGTACCCCACCTGTGTGACTCACACTGTTCTGTTATTCTCTGAGCTGTGAGTGACTGTTCTGGGATCAGATTTACCTGCTGAACTCTGATTCTGTGTGTGTGTCTGTGTCTCTGTGGGTGACTGTTCTGGGATCAGCACTGAGGCATCGAATACCATGGCTTCGACGAACCCTATGCCGATGGGACCATGGAAGGTGTGTATGCCCTTCTGTCCTGGATGTATGGACCACACCCCTACACCCCTGGCTAAGAACAGCACCCCTACACCCCTGCCTGTGTTTAGCTTGTTTAGCATGTTTAGCTTGTTTAGCGCATTTAGCTTGTTTAGCACGTTTAGCTAATTTAGTGTGTTTAGCTCCTTTAGCTTGCTTAGTGCATTTAGCTTGTTTAGCAAGTTTAGCTCATTTAGTGTGTTTAGCTCCTTTAGCTTGCTTAGTGCATTTAGCTTGTTTAGCAAGTTTAGCTAATTTAGTGTGTTTAGCTCCTTTAGCTTGCTTAGCGCATTTAGCATGTTTTAGCAAGTTTAGCTCATTTAGTGTGTTTAGCTCCTTTAGCTTGCTTAGCGCATTTAGCTTGTTTAGCGCATTTAGCATGTTTAGCTCATTTGGCATGTTTAGCTCATTTAGCTTGTTTAGCCCGTTTAGAATGTTCAGCTCATTTAGCTTGTTTAGCTCATTTAGCATGTGTAGCATGTTTAGCTCATTTAGCTTGTCTAGCGGACATTTTGTGCACGCTCACCTTGCCTCTATGCATGTGTGTGTGTGTGTGTGTGCGCTCGTGTGTGTGTGTGTGCGTGTGCGTGTGTGCGCGCGTGTGTGTGCGCGCGCGTGTGTGTGTATGGTTCTGTCCTGTTCCAGATCACAGTGTACGATCAGGAGTACTTCCAGGGCAGGCGTGTGGAGTTCACCGCTTGCTGCCAGAACATCATGGAGTGTGGCATAGACAACATCCGCTCCGTAAAGGTGGAGTGTGGGGCGTGAGTCACCTGACCTCCTTCTCCGCCCCCTGACCCCTCAACCATTCGGTGACCAATCAAGATACTGTTCTGGTATTTGAGGAAAAGTGGGAAAGAACAGACTAACCAGAACTGTGTCTGTATGTTTGTTTATCTGTGTGTGTGTCCGTGTGTTTATTCGTCTGCACGTGTGTGTGTATCTGTGTCTGTCCATCTGTATGTGTGTGCGCGTGTGCCCATACGTGCGTGTGTGTGTGTCTGTGTGTGTGTCTGCATGTTGTGTGTGTGTGTATATGTGTGTATCTGTGTATGTGTGTCTCTGCGTGTGTATCTGTATGTGTGTGTGTGTGTCCGTGTGCACACACGCACTTGTGTGTGTGTGTGCATGTACGTCTGTGTGTGTATGTGCATGCGTGTGTGTGTGTGTGTGTGTGCATGTGTCTGTCCATCTGTATGTGTGTGCGCATGTGCCCGTGCGTGCGTGCGTGTGTGCATGCATGCGTGCGTGCGTGCGTATGCGTGCATGTGTGTGTGTGTGTATATGCGTGTGTGTGTCTCTGCGTGTGTATCTGTATGTGTGCGCGCATGTGCCCGTGCGTGTGTGCGTGCGTGCGTATGCGTGCATGTGTATGTGTGTGTATATGCGTGTGTCCGTGTGCACAGCTGGGTGGGCTACGAGCACTCCAGCCTGTGTGGGCAGCAGTTCATCCTGGAGAGGGGAGACTACCCGCGCTGGGAGGCCTGGAGCGGCAACACCGCCTACCGCATCGAGAGGATGATGTCATTCCGCCCCGTCTGCTCCGCCGTGAGTCCCACTTCC
Source organism: Anguilla japonica (assembly GCA_025169545.1). Classification (NCBI taxonomy): domain Eukaryota; kingdom Metazoa; phylum Chordata; class Actinopteri; order Anguilliformes; family Anguillidae; genus Anguilla; species Anguilla japonica. Next base: position 54,817,005 of record CM045891.1, read on the forward strand.
TGTCACGCCCCCAGCCAGGAGCCACCACGGACGCTCGGGTGCCTAGGACCCAGGCCGTGTGTCCTGCAGCCCTGCAGCGATGATCGTTCCACGGCAGGGGAGCTGGTGGCACAAACATAATTCTGCTCTCGTCAGTCTAGACAGCCTGGCAGCTCCTGGTGTGCGTGACGTGATTGCATCTGAATAACAAAAATACCAGCGTATAGACCTGCTGAATGGGGTTTATCCGGTTTGAAAATCCACCGCTTTCACACGCTTGGCTGTCTGAATCTCTGTTGCAGCTGCTAAACAACACTGTATGGGATCAGGTCAAGCCAATTCCGACATTAAACAATACATGATGGTCTAACAATTAGAGTAAATGCCAAGCAATGCATAAACCTATAAACCGCCTGTGTTCTAACCTTCTCCAGATGCAAAGCAGTTTCCCATTTGTGTCCGCTTTATATTTTGTTTTAACTAATCCGCCCTTTTAAAACATGTTATTCCAGTGAGCATAATTATCATGTAATTTAATGAGCCTTTCTAGTGTTTGTATTTCTATGGTCTCTATGGTTTAAACTTACCTGGTTCTGTTCTGCCTGCTTCCATGATCTGACCCGGTTCCGTCTCTCGCTGACCCGGGTCTCTGGCCTGGTTCTGTCCCCCGCTGGGCGATCCCAGACCCATAAGGAGTCCCGGATGATGCTGTACGAGGGGGAGGGGCTCCAGGGGCGGCAGTGGGAGATCTGTGATGACTACCCCTCCCTGCAGGCCATGGGCTGGTTCAGCAACGAGATCGGCTCCATGCAGGTCATGAGCGGAGCGTGAGTACCACCAAACCCAGATCAGTACCGCTAACCCAGATCAGTACCGCTAACCCAGATCAGTACCGCTAACCCAGATCAGTACCGCCAAACCCAGATCAGTACCGCTAACCCCAGATCAGTACCGCTAACCCCAGATCAGTACCGCTAACCCCAGATCAGTACCGCTAACCCCAGATCAGTACCGCTAACCCCAGATCAGTACCGCTAACCCAGATCAGTACCGCTAACCTCCAGATCAGCACCGCTAACCCCAGATCAGTACCGCCAAACCCAGATCAGTACCGCTAACCCCAGATCAGTACCGCTAACCCAGATCAGCACCGCCAAAACCAGATCAGTACCGCTAACCCCAGATCAGCACCGCTAACCCCAGATCAGTACCGCTAACCCCAGATCAGTACCGCTAACCCAGATCAGCACCGCTAACCCAGATCAGTACCGCTAACCCCAGATCAGTACCGCTAACCCAGATCAGTACTGCTAACCCAGATCAGAACCGCCAAACCCAGATCAGTACCGCTAACCCAGATCAGCACCGCTAACCCAGATCAGCACCGCCAAAACCAGATCAGTACCGCTAACCCAGATCAGCACCGCCAAAACCAGATCAGTACCGCTAACCCCAGATCAGTACCGCTAACCCAGATCAGTACCACTAACCCAGATCAGCACCGCCAAAACCAGATCAGTACCGCTAACCCAGATCAGCCCCGCCAAACCCACATCAGTACCGCTAACCCCAGATCAGTACCGCTAACCCAGATCAGTACTGCTAACCCAGATCAGAACCGCCAAACCCAGATCAGTACCGCTAACCCAGATCAGCACCGCCAAAACCAGATCAGTACCGCTAACCCAGATCAGCACCGCCAAAACCAGATCAGTACCGCTAACCCCAGATCAGTACTGCTAACCCAGATCAGTACCGCTAACACAGATCAGTACCGCTAACCCCAGATCAGCACCGCTAACCCCAGATCAGTACCGCTAACCCCAGATCAGTACCGCTAACCCCAGATCAGTACCGCTAACCCAGATCAGTACCGCTAACCCAGATCAGTACCGCTAACCCAGATCAGTACCGCTAACCCAGATCAGTACCGCTAACCCAGATCAGTATCGCTAACCCAGATCAGTACCGCCAAACCCAGATCAGGACAGGAAGTTTGCATGTTTGGTTTTTTTTTTTTTTTTTTTTTTTAAGTGGGCCTGATTTTTTGAACCCAGAAAAAAATGATCCTTTTAACAAATGACACACAAATGTTAGAAAAGGTCATGTCGCTTTTTGTCACATACGCTGGGAACAGATTCTATAGACCAACCAGATGGTCAGCTCCAAACTCTCAAAAAAATCTATTTTTGTACCATTCAAGCTGAAACATTGCAAATTACAATTTGATTCATCTTATGAATATTCATGAGCGGGGGTTGGGGCCAAGGGCAATCATACTGGTAATGGTTATTCTGTCCTTTGTCCGGCCTCTTCATGAATAATCATAAATACGAGGCTCATGAATATGCAGCGCCACCAATGCCTGTCAGACAATAAGAACACACCACCTGCGTGGAATGTGGAAACTGGAATGTGCTCTTAGGGAATTCCGGAACACCCAAGTGCGCTCGCGTCTGATTGGCCTTCTCTTTGTCCTCCTCTCTTTCCCTCACTAGCTGGGTGTGCTACCAGTTCCCCGGTTACCGTGGCTACCAGTACATTATGGAGTGTGACTGCCATGCTGGGGAGTACAAGCACTACAGGGAGTGGGGCACCCACGCCCAGACTTTCCAGGTGCAGTCCATCCGACGGATCCAGCAGTGAGAGGAAGGCCCCGGCCTCTTCTTTCCTCCTCCTCCTCCTCCTCCTCCTGAACCTTCCCTCTCTCTGCTCTGCCGTGCCGTGCCGGGGGGGCAGGGGGGGGCTGACGGATGACAGGCCGGCCATTCTCTGGTTCGAGCCCCCACACGGCACATCCTCCCGTCACTGATGGGACAAAAATGAAATGGTAAAGAGAAGGAGAGAGAGAGAAAGAGAGAGGAGAAAGAGAGAGAGGGAGAGAGAGAAAGAAGAAAAACTGAGAGTGTCTGTGTAGTAACGGCAAGATGTGACATTCTCCTCCTGCCCCTTCATCATCATCATCATCATTATAATTGTCATCATAATCATTATTATCATTGTCATCATAATCATTATGATCATTGTCCCAGTACCATCTGTACAAGAAAGATTAATAAAGACAATGAACTAGAAAAAGAGAAATGATTAATAAACTAAGGAAAGGAGTGGCTGCCATCTTCATCTTTCTTGATTGGTCATCGTTCTTGGTTTCTCCACGCTGCACTCCCACAATGCACCTGAACGTAAGACCTCCCATAAGCCCACACCTGCCATGTGACCCTGAGCTAAAGAAACATGTTCAATAAAGAGATCAAAACACATTTGACTGCCACCTGTAGAGACACTTCAGCTTTAAGTTATCTGAAGTCAAAAAGTCGGTTTTTTCAAAGAAATCCAGTTTTCAAAGAGACCCAGTTTTCAAAGAAATAAACGTACTGGCAGAGGTAAGTGGCCATATTTGCCAGATTTAGAAATACCAGACAGGAAAAAGTGCAACAGGCGAGCGGACAGTGAATCATTCAGTCTGGTTTTTGGCTTCTGTATTCGGATGAAATTTTGACATTCATAATGTCTCGATCAGAAAACATTCTGAAACTAGATTATTTTATTGTAATTCACATAAAAGGCTGTAGTATAATAGCAACATTAGCCCTTCTTTTAGGAATGCCCAGTTTGTGGTTCTGTTTGAAAAGTGCCAACTCGACCAAAAAAAAAAAACCCCAGTTAAACAAACAGCAGCAGATGATTTTATTGCCTGAATGCCTCACAATATCCTCCCAGGTTAGCGTCCGTTAACAGACAGATAGGAGCAGGTGCACCTGCAGCTGATAGGACGCACAGAATAAACATGTTTTATGGTTTCTTTGCCCTTTTATCCCAGTCTGGAAGGCCCAAATCATGCCAAAACACTGCAGTGCTCATTTCAGCCTTCATTGCCCATTTCCCAGTTACCGTGTATTAATGGCCAATAAAACAATCATAATCTCAAAAACACTTCGAGCGGCACGTTTTTCGCAGAGGACATACGGCATATTAACTGTCACGAGATTGCGAACGTGTGAAGGTAACGGCTGAACGGCCGGACCGAATTTACAGAAAGCAGCGCTCACCATATGTTCCGGGAATCGTGGTTAGAAAAGAAATGCTGCGTGTTACATGGTATAAACAGAAACTGAATTTCAGAAACCACAGGGATGAAATGATAGCATTACATGCGCAAACAGCCAGTTTACTTTCTTTTAATCCAACAAGATACGCAAAAAATAATAATAAATCATCACAAAAAATGTGACCATATCCTTATACAGAAGTCAGTTTTGGAGAAAAAAAAGGAAGTAAAAATAAAATGAAGATGTGAGCCGATGTGGTGCAGAGGGTGAGGAACAGGGAGCTGCAAGTTCCGTTCTCAGGTGGGGCACAGTCGATGTTCCCTTGAGCAAAGAGTGCAACCTGGACATCAGCAGGGAGAACATCCATTTTCAATGTGGGGAATGTTTTAAAGCTGTGAATTTTTTTAATCCTGGGAATATCAACCTGTGGCAGGGGATCTGCTAAGCCAATAAAGAGCAACATTATTAAACTCATAAATATGCGTCTGGATGCTGTTGTAAAAGGGAACAAGCCAATAGCAGCCGGTATGGGTTCTGGAACCGGGTGAATCTTGATAACTACCCAGCTTAGGATTCTGGAAAAGCAGGTTAGGGTTCTGGAATTAAGCAAGATTCCATTCAAATACAGTAACGAGAGCATATTACACAACCAAGATAAAACCAAGAAAAAACGGCATAAATTGTACAGACTCGTGAAGAACAGTATCTCAGGATTTTCTGTTTAATTTAAGCCATCTATTTTTTGGGCCTGCACTGCCATCTGCAGGTAGTATTTGCATTTTACAGTTTTTTCACTATTTTGGCTATTTTGTGCAATTCTGATACCTCATCTTTCAAGACAAAGACAGGGGCGGGTGCTAATATTCCAGTCTTAACACAGTGATTTTGAAATATCACAGCGTCTGAACTTTTTCTGAATGTAAAAAAATAGTCTTTTCATGGGGCTCAAAATCCCTGGTGGCTCCCCTGCTTAGAGGCTTTTTTACAGCAATAAACAGCTGGTGAATAGACAACATAACCAGGAGGAGGAGGGACTGAACTGCTGAGCTCAGCACATGCAGACTAAGGAAATAAACATTGCGATATCTCAGGAGACAATCAGGGTAAAATGCACATTAACGCGCGATGAGAGAACAAAAAACACAGGGTGGGCGGGGCTTGGGGGGGGGGGGGGGGGGGGGGGGGTGTAACATGTGGGTACCACCTGGAGCCGTCCCTGATTTCTATGATAGAGGCCTGCATGTTTCTATGAGACAAGGGATGGCAAAGGGGCAGAACTGTGTATGGTGTGTGTGTTGTTATCAAACGAATAACCATTATATTTTTCAGGATGCAGTATTCTGACGACGTTCTCAAAATGCATGTAGCCATGCATGTGTATTGTTTCCAGAACGCGTCGCTTAGATGTCTACAAGCATTATAGAAAGTGAGTAATTATACAGGCTATTCTATGTTTTGCGTTACTGTGTAGCCCTACTGGGGGTCATGAATAAACTCCTCACTGTCTCCCGCAACAACACGGAGTGTACACGTGCTTTTATGTGCGTGAAAAAGCGCGATTTATTCAGGTTGTCAAAGCAATAACGGTCTGACTGCAGTCGAAGCGTGCGTCGACAAGACACGATAACACGGAGTATGCGAGGGAACCAATGAACCACGCGCTGGGACTGCTCGGTCACGGGCGGTAAGCTCCCACGTATAACTGGCCTCTCGTGTCACTCCCCGATGATAAACGTTTCCAAGGAAACGTTGGAACACACACTTTTATACTCTTTCATCGACTTGGTTTTAAGCAATGATTGTGAAATGAAACCCTTACTGGTGTGCTGTGATATGCTATATTTACATGATATATATATAAATTCAAACCTGAGCCTGGTTAGCTTGTAGATCAGGTAAGCATCACCATGGTTTTGCTGCAGAGGCCTTATGTTCCAAAGTAGGTAGACCAGGAAGGAGGGTGTTGTATTAGACCAGCTGGGAAATCAATTTTTTAACAATATTCATTCAACCACTATCATGTGTGTACTGTTGGCATCCAAAGCACACCAGTTTATGGAATGGCCAACTGAACCCAAAGGTTCCTCCTCATGTTCCTCCTCCAGGTGTGAAGATACTCAGGCCAATCAGCAGCACTACCTCTTCAGTTAATTACATGAAAGAAAAGAAAAACAGGGCCAGATTTGTTTGAGGGCCGCCAAATTTGCATAACCATAGCCTGTATCAGGGCTGCCCAACCCAGTATCTGAAGATCTACCATCCTGTAGGTTTTCACTCCAGCTTTAACAAAGCACACCTCATTCAGCAGCTAGCGATCTCACTGAGCTGCTAATTAACAGAATCAGGTGAGGCCAAATTAGGGCTGAAATGAAAACCTACAGGATGGTAGATCTCCAGGAACAGGGTCAGGCACCCCAGGGCTATATCTCAGGCGTCAAACTCCAGTCCTGGTGGGCCGCAGTGTCCGTTGGTTTTCAAGGTGTTCCCAGCACCAGTGGTTCGTTTTAGTCACTAAGGAATGTGGCTAAGGAATCCACACACCTCGTTCTCAAGGCCTCGATTGGCTGCTGATTGAAAGGAATCTAGTTTGACACCCCTGGTCTATATGTGTGGTAAATTTTCAGGGATCTGCTCATTTCTATCAGCTGAATGTGACCCAGACCACCTGGGGCAGCACTGGGAACGCATGACGTGCTCCACCAGGTTTTCATTTTACTCCCGTGAATGGAAATCAGAAGAGCCATTTCTTACCTGTGTGAGAGAGAATTCAGATTCATTTAAAGTACCATCCAAATCAAATCCTTTCGTATTGGGAAACATGTCATTATTGTTGCTATGGACACAGCATTTCAGTGCTTCCTCTGCCACCAGTTCAGATCCCATCAGTGGTGGGGAAGGGATGTCGGCACTTCTGCCTTTAGATGCTGACCTCGGATCAGAATAGAAAAAGGCACACTTAAATGGCTGGGATTGGGGGGAGGGTGATCTGTTGTGATGGGCAGGTGCTCAGTATCGGAGTACAGCATATGCATTAAGACCAGAGACTGTAATGTGTCTTACCTTCCAGAAACTCCAAAACTTCAGCAGTGTCTCTCATCTGTAGACCCATGCTACTAAATCAGGCAAATGCCTATTTAAATTAAAACAAATTTTGACTGTCTTCTTATTGTTGTTGTTCTTATTAATGTTATTAGTATTATTATTATTGGTAGTAGTAGTTATAGTAATAGTAATACAGTATGTTTTTTCTGAAATAATCATTTGAATGTATGACATTCATGAGAACATATGGTTGTCATAAATAAGGACATTTCTATATGTTAAAGGCCAGCAACACCGGAGGAGATGACTAAGCAGGGAAAAAATCAGAAGAACCCAAAAAGTTCACGATTGCGTGTAGAAGTTTTAACGGAAAGCTATTCGACAATGTAAGGACACATTACTTAGAAATCAATAATATTTTTGGTCATGTGTTGCATTAATACATGTTCGGCGGTGTCTGTGATTGTTTCTGTACCACGCGACGGAGCTGCAAATTATTATTCAAGGAGACGAGATTTTCTGCCTGCTGGTTTTGCGTTCCTTGATTAGTGTCAGAGATTGTTCATCCATGTGCGAGATAACAAATTCAATGTGGTATCCTAATGGCATAAAATAGTTCCGGTTATGTCCGCGTGCCCCTGTTAGATATGCGGTTCCGGTGACAAGTTCCTGTTGCGTAAGCGTCTGCGCAAAAGCAATGTCTGGAACGCAATGTACTATGTGAAGTAAACAGAGTTTGGTATCTTGCTGGCTTGTTGGACAATCTTTTCCAGTGCTTTTCCGCTGCTCTGATACGGGTGACGTTGGACAACAAAGATGGCTGGAGGAAACAGCAATTATTGGGAAGGTGAGGTGGCGAAGTACTACAAACTAGATTGTCCTGTTAGCACAAGTGTCAACATCATCATTATTCGAAACGTGGTTGTCTTGTTTCAATGACACGGTTCAAACCCAGTCTGGCCAACGCTTTAGCTAGCTAGACAGGCTACAGCAGTAGGGGTGATTGTGTTTAGCTTGCTAAGTGGCTAGCTAGCCAGCTTGTTAACCGACTATCGTTCAGCCCCCATGCATGTCTTGGTAGCAATCTAGCTAGCTAGTTGTTTTGTTTGTTAGCTGTCTGTTTCGCATTCAACATTGGTTGCTCGCTGCCTAACTCATTGGGTATGTGGCTGTAGAAACACTATGAAGTTTTATTGACTGTTTAGCTAGTTAGTGAATCTCCTGTCATTTACGGGAATGCTAACTATCGAAACAACTGAACATACAAACTTAAAGCCAAAAACACGGACTGTGCTTTGCTGTCATTTCGGGGGAAAAGCAAATTCTGCAGAATAGCTATTCGTCTGTAAAGTGCCGCTAGTATCGTTTAAACTTTTTGTCACAGAGTAGCTAACTTTGCTTTGTGGTCACTTGTATAATCGAAGTCGCTCAATATAATGTTAGCTTGATGTGTGGGTCTGGTAGCTCGATGCGAGTCTCCTTTCCGGGATCGTCATCTCTGACAATGTGTCGCTGGTGACGCAAGCAAAGTCAGTGGGTTGTCCTGTATGTATTGTAGCTACATACACAGGTAATAAATGCCAAATGATAGATTAGATGAGGGATGATTCGGGTGGATGCTTTTGGGCCGTAGTGCGTTTATTTTACTGTAATCCGTACAATTGTTTTTAGAATGGGCACAAAAATATGTCATCAACTATCGCAACGCAGACTTATTTTATGAACATTGACACCTTGCTCAAAATGTCAAAGTATCATTAACATTATATGAATTGTGTGTGGGCGTGTACTATGTGCTGTCCCATTATGTTGATTTTCGGTGAACGTGTGTTTACGCGTCAGATCTGCGGAAGCAGGCCCGACAACTCGAAAATGAGCTGGACTTGAAGCTGGTGTCCTTCAGCAAGCTGTGCACGAGCTACAGCAGCTCACGAGACGGTCGCCATGGAGACAGGTATGCAAAGCCCAATCGCGACATACCTCCTACTCTCCCATCCAGTTCTGACCCCAACTCTCCCATACAGTTCTAACCTCTCCCCCTTTGTCTCAAAAATACCCTAACTCCATCCCCCTTTATCTCAAAAAATGTAGAATTTAAATTGTTTTTTTTCTGAACAAAAAAAAAAGTTTTACAAGGACCTGTTGATTACAGGTTGTGCAAGGAACTTTTTTATTTGTGTTGGATTATGCAGATGTAATTTATATGCATGTAAATGCTTTAACTCCTCCCAACACACAGTTCTGACTCCTCCCCTGTGTCTCCACACAGCTCTAAGTCCATGTCAATCAGAGTTCTAACTCCTCCCTCTCTTGCTCAGCACAGTTCTAACTCCTCCTCCCTCTTCTAAACAGCCGAATGGGCCTATTTCGCAGAGAACGGTCACAGAACGGAATTAAACAAATGCAGTGTATCGCCTCTTCCGGTTTCACATAACTTCAGTTGTTTAACTGGTACCATCAACATGAATATGCTCCTTCTTTAAAGGGAATACAAGCTAATATCTTGGAAAATGTGACATCAGGAACATATTGCATATGCCATTCTGTGGCTTGCTATGCTACTGTCTACAAAACACAAACTCACTTTAATACACATTATAACATTTAGGTAGCCCTCAGTTGCTAGCTAGCTCCACTAGCCACCACTGCATGCTGTATTGTCTTTGGTAGCTGTTAGCTAAATGGGGTGACTAGCGTTATCTTACTGCTGGGATATTTCAGCCAAGCAACAAGTTAGCTGAGCCGTTCTTCATTTAAAGTTTCCAGTACGAGCCGCTCTTGTAGGTCTGTACCCTCAAATCACTTGATCATAGTGCTCTGAGGCGTATTACTGCTGTTAGCTTTAGAACTCTTCACTGTTCTGTGTTCGAGAACGTCAGCTTGATCTCGTGTGCTCGTCGAGGAGAATACCACTGACCCCTGTTCATTTACAAAGCGGTGTTACGTAAGCTGTCATCTTACATCTGTTCCCATTTTCAGTTTCAATTTATTGGACCGCATTCTCGCCCTCAGGAATATGTTACTCACTGTAACCCACGCACGCACACTGAATTAGGGGAAACTGCATTTACCTTCTACGCACCTTTTAAATGGAATTAGCAACAGGTGGCTCAGGATTTTTCAGACTGATGAGCATTGAGAGTTTCAGGCTTCTTGTAAATTAAGTTTCTCAGGGAACTTGTACTTGCTTTTTGTAATGTAACGTATTTGTTATTTTTATTTATTTTTGTTTACTCTATTTTAGTGAGATTCAGATTTATTTGTAGTTTTGTACGTTGCTGGGCACTACTGTAAAACAGGGCTTTGCTCTCAGCTGGCCTCTCCATGTTTAAATAAAGGTTGCAAAACGTTTGCTCAAACATAACTTTAATGCATTCTGTCTCTCTCTCTCTCTCTCTCTCTCTCTCTCTCTCTCTCTCTCCCTCCCCCCCTCCCTCCTCTCTCTCTCTCTCTCCTCTCTCTCTCTCTCTCTCTCTCTCTCTCTCTCTCCTCCCTCCCTCTCTCCTCCCTCCTCCCTCTCTCTCTCTCTCTCTCTCTTTCCTCTCTCTCTCCCCTCCCCTCTCTCCCTCGCTCTCTCTCTCTCTCTCTCTCTCTCCCTCCCTCTCTCCCTCCTCTCTCTCTCTCTCTCTCTCTCTCAGTTCTGACACCACGCCCCTGCTGAATAACTCCACCCAGGACAGGATGTTTGAGACCATGGCAGTGGAGATCGAGCAGCTCCTGACCAAGGTGAGGATCCTACTCTTCACCTTTCAGCAGCAGCGAGGACCCCGTTCCTGGCGGGCGACATCTGCCTCTGGAATTTATGCCAAACTTCTGCTTTTAATCATTCCATCTGCCCTGTCTCCTCAGCGATCCGACATTTTACCCACATCTTTCCACAAGCCCGCAAATGCGCGTTTTACCATGTTACAGTCTGTTTGTGATCCAGCGTCAGAGTACAGAGCTAGCTAGTTAGCTTATTGGTGGCAATTGGTGTAAGATCACAAATATGTGATTAGAATGTTCTTAACTGAACATTCTAATGCTGATGTAACAATCGCTGCTGGTAATTTGAAGCAGTGGAGTTCTAGAACACTGACTTGGAATTTAGAAAAAAAACATTCCAATGAACCAACTGTTGAAAGGGTTAATCAGCTGGCAAGACTGTGTCATTGCTCACCAGTGACCCCTGCTGGTCAGTGAGCTCTGCACGGTAGAGACGTCTGCTCACGAGGATCCAGCGGCTGCACGTTGTGCATTCCAGAGGAGAGGAGAGTGTGTACCTTTCAGTACAGAGGAGAGTGCTGCATTGAGCACGAACGCAATTAATCAAGCGCTCTCAACTGGAAGAGAATGAGAGTTTTTTTTTTTTTTTTTTAAAGCGGAACCTCAGACTACTAATGCAATAAAGCCTGATATGACTAAGTGGTTCTCAGAGTCCGCCCTGGATCCCGGTACCTTCCGTCTCTTTGCTCTGCAAGGTCAGGACAGGGAGGGTACACGCCGACCCAGGAAATAAGGCAAGGCCCGCACGCCCGTGTGTCTGCACAACAAACGCAGGAACATCCAGGCTCCCTGGGCCCGGGGGAGAGGACGGCCTCGAGCGGGCGAGGAGTCCTTGAGACGCGCCGCGGCGTCCCCGCGGAGAGGACAGACGGAGACCTTCCGGAAGGTTCCTGTCTCAGAGCCTTGAGAACTCTCAAAGTCTAAACGTAGGCCCAGAAATACACTCAGTACCCCGTTGAACAGAACCCCAAAATGAGCTCTCAAAGATGGGGAGTGGGGGAAAGGGAAATGTATCCTAATGGGGGAAAAAACAAAACAAAAAAAAAAAACAAACGGTGGCTTTGCTCTTTGTGTTACAGCCAGACCCGACACCGTTCAGCTCCAATGCCGTTTGTTTTATCACCTCTCGAATATCGAGGCCTTTCTTTCTTGCATTATGTAAAAGCGCTGCGTGTTTGTTTATGTGCAGTGACTCTGTCAGCCCATATGCAAATGGTATAGGCTGCAGTGTGTGTAAATTATTGGCTGCCCTATAAAATGCAATGATAAACATATTTCACAGAGGTGTATTTTGAAAAAATTATATTGCTGTTATGTGAAGGCAGCAGTAATTTGTGTATTTTCTCGTGTATTGTGACGGGTTGCTGGAGCTCGGTAATATATTTAGCTAGTTTTTCATTTCAGTAAAGCTGTATGGTGTTGGCACCTCTGTGCTGTGGTTATGTTCATATTGGACTGTACTCTGATGCAGTCAGTAGTCTTGGTTCTGTCTGTACTGTTTGTGTGTTCATATTGATCTGTGTGACTGGAGCTCTGTCTGTGCTGCAGTTCTGTGTCAGTGCTGACGCTGTGCGTCTGTGCTGAAGTTCTGTGTCTGTGCTGTCGCTGTGCGTCTGTGCTGAAGTTCTGTGTCTGTGCTGAAGCTGTGTCTGTGCTGAAGCTGTGCGTCTGTGCTGAAGTTCTGTGTCTGTGCTGACGCTGTGCGTCTGTGCTGAAGTTCTGTGTCTGTGCTGAAGCTGTGCGTCTGTGCTGTAGTTCTGTGTCAGTGCTGAAGTTCTGTCTGTGCTGACGTTGTGTGTCTGTGCTGAAGTTCTGTGTCTGTGCTGAAGTTCTGTCTGTGCTGAAGCTGTGTGTCTGTGCTGAAGTTCTGTCTGTGCTGAAGCTGTGTGTCTGTGCTGAAGTTGTGTGTCTGTGCTGAGGCTGTGTCTGTGCTGAAGTTGTGTGTCTGTGCTGACGTTGTGTGTTTTGCACTCTGCAGCTCACGGGGGTGAACGACAAGATGGCGGAGTACTCCAGCACGCCAGGCGTGACGTCGCTCAACGCGGCACTGATGCACACCTTACAGAGACACAGAGACATCCTGCAGGTCAGAGCGCCCCCTCCTGGCCACCGCCAGCTACTGCGGCCGCACAAACGCCCTTCTCCACCCCCCACTCTGCCTGTCCCTCCATCTTACCCATCCCTGCGCCTCCTCCTCTCACACCTCCGTCTGTCTGTAATATAAGTGTGTGCTCCATCAGAGTTGTGCGTTTCCTCACGCTGGACGATGTGTCTTTTAGGACTACACTCACGAGTTCCACAAAACCAAAGCCAACTTCCTGGCCATCCGCGAGAGAGAGGACCTCTTGGGATCCGTGCGGAAAGACATAGAGTGAGTATCCCCCCCCCCCGAACGCCCCAAAACCTGACCCTCGAGTCCCCCTAAAACACCCCAAAGCTAGCTTTTTAAGTAATTATTTATCATTATGCGCCTTCTCATAGATGAACTGGCCTGTGTGTGTGAATGCTACGTGTGCCCACATACATACCTCTGTGATGTGCACTTCAGGCACTGTTTAAGGGGCTAAATGAAGCTGGCTTGTGATTGTGGTCCCAAAACACTACAAAATATGACCTTGCGTTGACCCCGAAAACCCCAAAATCAGGCCCTGCATTCACCTAAAGACACCCCAAAAAATGAATCTGTTATTCACCCTAAAACACTGTGGGGGGGGAAATGGGCTCGCTTCATTGGGTGAGATCGGAGTGGTCGCAGTACCATCCAGCGTCCACACGGGGGAGCTCCTCACCAGCTGGGCTCCTGGCTGAGCTGCTGCAGGCTGTGGGGGGAGGGGGACGAGGGAGGGGGGAGGGTGCTGATGCTGGTGCATCTCCTCATCTGTCCCTGTTTTTCTTTGTTTTGCTCTCTCTCTCTCTCTCTCCACACGCTGGCTCAGCGACTGCAGGCGTTGGCCCTGAGAGAGAGCGAGAGCGAGAGAGAGGGAGAGAGAAAGAGAAAGGGAAATGGAGAGAGTCAGAGAGAGAATCAAAGAGGTGTAAAAGTGGGCTAATTGCTTTATATCTTTAATGCAGGAAGTGCTATAGGGCTATAGGCATCCTGTTATCCGGTTGTTCCAGTAAGAGGCTGTAAGTGGATGGTGCTTCTAATGACTGTGGACTGATCTCATCTGATCTTTGCTGGTCTCTCTGAGTGACGCTATTGGTCCGCGTGGTTGTGATGTCATAATGGTGGTCGCCAAGCAGAAAGTGGCAGTATTCTAAATGGACAGATGTCATCGTAAAGCTCCCTTGCATACCCACACCTGTGGGTGGGTGGGTGGGGTGGGAGAGGAGGATCGTGGTAGATTTATAACGCGTTTGATCGTGCCTGGATTTGGTTCTGGGTTACTTTGGGTCGCTGGAGCGATGGGTTCTTATTCGTCAGCGTAAGAAGCGAGTTTACTTCTGTCAGCGGTTTCCAGCCCAATAGTACCACCTGGTATTGTAAATGTCCATAACATATGGGCATTGTGTTAGTACACACACACACACACACACACACACACACAGCACTTTAACACTGAGCTGGTGGCACTGTTATACAGTTCATATACTGCATATTCATATTGGTATAGTATATAGAATGCATACGTATGTATACGTATGTACATACTGTATGTGCATGCTGTTACAGAGGAACTTCGACACAGACCCCCTCTCCTGTGGAGCCTTGTATAGGTGCAGTTCACTCATCCTACCACTAGGCGTCCCCGTCCCACATTCCCTGTGTACGGTGTGACTGAGCCCCGTCAGCTGTCCTGCGGATGGGTGGGTGGGGTTGCAGATTTTCCGCGAACCTGCCCCCCACCCCCCCCCAGGGACCGTTTGTTCCCCCTCCGCTCCCGCTCCAATTTCACGAGGAAGGCAGTTGCGGTTGTCACTGGAGCAGGGGGACCCCCGTTGCATTGTGGGTAACTGTCCTGCGGCTCCCCCTGAGAGATGGGGTCTCGGGTTCGAATCCAATAACCGTCACCGCAGATTCTTCGGACCCGCCCGATATCCAGTGCCTGTGTGTGTGGGGGGTTCTGGTTCTGGTGCTGAGTTACAGTGCAGAACAGCCACAGCAGCAGTACTGTGCATGGTCACGTCCCCCTTAGTGAATCTACTGTGCAGGCATCACACTGGAGTGTGTGTGTGTGTGTGTGTGTGTGTGTGTGTCTGCGTGTGTCTGCGTGCGGATGTGGTGTGTGTGTGTGTGTGTGTGTGTGTGTGTGTGTGTGTGTGTGTGTGTGTGAGAGTGTGTGTGTGTGTGTGTGTGTTAGTAAGATATTCTCTCTCTTCTCCCTCAGGACGTATAAGAGTGGCTCAGGCGTGAACAACAGAAGGACAGAGCTCTTCCTGAAGGAGCACGAACACCTGAGAAAGTAAGACCTGCCAAATACTGCTCCTGCTTACCTCACCCTGCCAAATACTGCTCCTGCTTACCTCACCCTGTCAAATACTGCTCCTACTAACCTCACCCTGCCAAATACTGCTCCTGCTTACCTCACCCTGCCACATAGTGCCCCAGTGTAAACCACCCTGCCACATTGAGCCCTTGTGTATATCGTCCTGCCACATAGTGCCCCAGTATGACTTGCCCTTCTAAGCTGTGTGTTTACATAATATTAAGCTCTGGGGTTTCTGTTTCAGGCGGTTTCGTTCTGTTTTGTTTGGCTGTTGTGATTTGGCGCATTTTCGTTTGGGCACCGCTGCTGTTATTCAGTGCATTTAGTCCCATCCTTTAGAAGCGACAGCTCGTCATCGTCTGAGGCTTTATGTTTTTAAAATCCAGCCGAGTCGATTAGCTTTATGATCTCATTGCTGCTCTAATTCGTCTCCCATTTTCATGGTGGTGAGTGTTACTAAATACTAAAGGTCAGCTGCACACACACACACACACACACACGCAGACACACACAGACACACACACACACACACGCAGACACACACAGACACACACACACACACGCAGACACACACACACACACACACGCAGACGTGCACAGACACACACAGGCGTGGTTTTCTCTCCGTGTTGGTGTTGTTCAGAAAGCTCTCACATGTACGGATTGCTGGAATGGTGTTGCCCTGCTGTGTGTGTGTGTGTGTGTGTGTGTGTGTGGGGGGGGTGGGGGGTCTGACCCCCCCCAGAAAGCCCCTGTGTGTGAGAGTCTCCCAGTCCTCTCTTCTGCAGTCTGAAATATTCATAATGGTGCAGACTGTCCTGCCTTTCTGTTTCACTCCTGCCTCTCCTCCCTCCTCCTCCCTCTCTCTCTCTCTCTCCCTCTCCCTCCCCTTCCTCTCTCTCTCTTCCTTTCTGCCTGTTTCTTTCTCCTTTTTCTGCCTCCCTCCTCCTACCTCTGTCTGTCTGTCTCCCTATGTTTGTCCCTCTTTCCATTTTCCTCTTCCCCCCTCCCCCTCCCTGTCACTTTCCCTCTCTCCCTCTCTTTGCTTTCCCTCTCTCTCCTCCTCTCTCTCGCTTCCTGTCTCTTGCTCTCTCCCTCTTGGCCTCCCTCTCTCCCTCCTTCTCTCTCTCTCTCCCTTTCTCCCTCCTTTTCTCTCTCTCCCCCTCCTCCCTCCCTCTTCCTTCTCTCTCCTCTCTCCCTCCTTCCCTCTCTCTCTCTCTCTCTCCCCCTCCTTCTCTCTTCCTTCTTCTCCCTCTCTCTCTCTCCCCCCCCCCCCTGCAGTGTGTGCTCTGATGTGATCTGTGTGTGAGGGTGCTGATAAGAGGGCGGGCTCGGGGGGGGGGGAGGGGGGGTGGTCAGGTTGGAACGCTCGATGATGTTGATCACCTGATGTGTAGCCATGGCGATGACCTGCTGACCCACCCCCCTAACCCCCCAACCCCCCACCTGGTACACATGTTACACAGGCCTGACCCCCCCCCCCCCCTTGTTTACACCATGCGTGTGGGTGATCTGTGATCTGTGTGGTGTCCCCCCTTCCTCACCCCCCCCCCCCCCCCCCCCCAGTGAGGTTAGCAGGGCTACACCCTGGAACCCCCCCCACCTTCGCCTCCCTGCTCTCCTCTTCAATTATTCATCCCTTCTGCTCCTTTCAGTGTGCTGCCCAGGCCAGGGACCAGCAGCTAATGGAGAGAGAGAGAGAGAGAGAGAGAGAGAGAGAGAGAGAGAGGGAGGGAGGCAAGGGGCGAAGGAGGGGAGAGAGGGAAGGAGGTAGAGAGAGAGAGGCAAGGAGGGAGAGAGGGGAAAGGAGGGAGAGGGAGGGTGAAGCAGTGAGAAGGAGGGAGGGAGAGGGGGATAAGCAGGAGAAATCGCTGATGTAAGGGAAACCAGCACTGTGTGTGTGTGTGTGTGTGTGCGCATCTGTGATGTCTGTGTGTTTGTGTGTGCGCTTGTGTGTGTGTGTCTGTGTGTGCTGTGTGTGTGTGTGTGTGTGTGTGTGTGTGTGTGTGCATCTGTGCTGTGTCTGTGTGTTTGAGTGTGTGCGCGTGCGCTTGTGTGTGTGTGTGTGTGTGTGTCTGCTGTGTGTGAGTGTGTCTGTGTGAGCGAGTGTGTGTGTGTGTGTGTGTGTGTGTTCTCCCCCACAGGTGCAGCAGCGGTGCTTTATCCGGGATTTGAACCCGTAGCCTCCGGCTCTCAGCCCCGCCCCCCTGCCGTGTCCTGCAGTCTGCAGTTTCAGCCTCGTCAGCAGCCTGACGTTAGCGTAGCGCAGGACCGTCTGCAGCCTGTCCCAAACACATGCCCCCCCCCCCCCGTCCCGCTGACCCCTCCCCCTCCCCCATTTCTAAATACCTCTGAACTGAGTGCGGTGGGAACATCAGCTCCTCTTCCTGGAGCTGAGTTTGGAATTTGGGGGAAGGAAAAACAGCCTGGCTGGAACATTCTGGATGAGGGCGTGGCTGTTTAAGGAGGGAGGGGGGCACAGCCAGACTCAGAGATTGCATTGGGTGTCATGCTGCATTGTGTGTGCGGTGGGAGTGGTGGTGTGTCTGCAGGGGGCGCCTACTGGTTTGGTCGAGCTCCCCCCCCCCCCCGCCCCGCCCTGCTCCAGTGCGCAGTGCTTTGATCCCGCTGTAATAGCGGCGGGTTTCCTCGCATTGGCGGATGTCGGGTCCGTGCTCCCCCAGTCTGGGGCCGGTCCGCCAGCCTGGGCGCACCCGGGTTTCCATTTCCTCCTGCGGGTGATGTCACTTCCTGTCGGGTTCGCGGGTGTCTGGGGGGACGCAGGAAGCGGGGGCACGGTCGTCCCCGCGTTGGCGCGTTGGCGCTGCAGACGCCGCTGACGGACGCGCTGGGCCGGGCGGAGTGCATTAGCGCTTTACCGGAATGTTCCGGACCGCTGCGGTCTCCCGGCAACGCTTACAGTAAAGCGAGCCCCGCTGGCCCCTCCCCCAGGAGCGCCGAGACACATTACTCACAGTGCAGGAGCAGAGGCTTGTGGGTAAACTGCACAGCCTTGTGGGTAAAGAGCTGTGTGTGTGTGTGTGTCTGTATATAGAGGTTTTTCTCAGAACCCTGTGAATGGGCTTGGTACTGCTCAGGACTTGATCAGTTATGACAGCTGATTATACAGCTAATGTTCTTTACCCGTTTTCTTGGGTCTGAATTGGTTGCTGATTTTAAGGTTTAACCTGGTGGCTCTCCAGGACCAGGGTAGGGAACCGCCCACACAGCCTGTTGTTATTGGTTATTGCGGCCTGGTTCCTGACGCCTGATTTGCTCCCCTGTGCTGAGGCAGTGAGGCGCTCAGTGAGGGGGGGCTTCCCCCTGGAGGCGGGGCTTCCGCCTCCAAAAATACAGGAAGCCCCGCCTCCAAAAAGACAGGAAGACCCGCCTCGAAAAAGACGGGAAGACCCGCCTACAAATAGACAGGAAACCCCGCCTCCAGGGGGAAGCCACCCGCTCAGGGGCTGAAATCGAGGCGTGGCTCTGCGCAGCTCAGCGGCTCTGCGCAGTTCAGCGGCTCTGCGCAGTTCAGCGGCTCTGCGGAATGAACCCACCGCGCTGGCAGCTCCATGTGTCCCGTGCCGGGGGGGGGGGGGGGATCCGGCAGGGTCGCGGCTCCACCGCACGGCTGAGCGCCTCTTACATGGTTATTTACTGCGGGGGCGCAGGGGAGCGCCTCGGTGCTGTTAATCACACCTGAGACCAGGGGACCCAGGCCAGGGCCGCCGCCTCACTGCCTCAGCATAGGGGAGCCAATCAGGCGTCAGGAACCAGGCCACAATAACCAATAACAACAGGCTGTGTGGGCGGTTCCCTACCCTGGTCCTGGAGAGCGGGTGGCTTCCCCCTGGAGGCGGGGCTTCCTGTCTATTTGTAGGCGGGTCTTCCCGTCTTTTTGTAGGCAGGGCTTCCTGTCTTTTTGTAGGCGGGGCTTCCTGTCTTTTTGTAGGCGGGTCTTCCTGTCTTTTTGGAGGCGGGGCTTCCTGTATTTTTGGAGGCGGGGCTTCCTGTCTTTTTGGAGGCCTTCCCTGACTCCGCCCTTCGGGTTTACTGGTCCCCAGTCAGAAACGGCACGGTCGCGATTCGACGGCAGCAGTGATCATTATTTCATTTCTTTACAGCGCCCCCTGCTGGTCAATCGTGCCGGTGCGAGTCCGCCCATTAAGCTGCATGGGGCCTTAACTGGATGAGCCACCCAACAGTCCTCCACAGTCAATTTTTGAGAATAAATAATTAGATAAAGGGACCACCTAAGGCAGCTTCTCTCTCTAACGCGGATCGAGAGCACGGTGAAAACCTGAGAATGGCTGGATTGGGTTCGGACGCATCAGCGCGGCGTCTTCCCTTCCTGTCTTGAAAGGAACCACATAAAACACCCCCCCCACCCCACCCCCCCAGGGGACCGCAGAGCTAATGACTAAGCGTGTGCGGTTAGTTTGGCTCTGAAACCTTATCTGTATCGATCCTTATTACAGGATAAAGTGCTTCATTTATTGTCCTGATGAGGGAGGGGGAGAGGATGGGGGAGGGGGGACTCACAGAGAGCAGTGCATTGTGGGTGTGCTGTGTCCATCGACTGGGGAAACAGATTGCGGAAGAGAGAACGATGAAGCGAGAGAGAGATCCAGAGTCACTGAGAGATGGAGAGATGGAGCAAAGGAATGTCAGAAGGAAAGAACGAGTGGAGAGGGAGGGATAGAGACACAGGGAGGAAGGGAGATGGAGAGAGGGAAAGAGTAAGAAATAGAAAAGGGGAGAGTGAGAAATTGAAAGGAAGAGAGAGAGAATGAGAGATAGATGAAGACTGAAAGAATGAAAGAGAGAGTGAAAGAGAATGAAAAAAGCAAGAGAAGGGTGAAGATAGAGAGAAGAATGAAAGTGAAAGGGATATAGATGGAGAGAGAATGAGAGCAAGAAAATGAAAGGGAGAGGGATGGCGATAGAGAGAGATAGAATGAAAGGGAGGGGGAGTGAGTGAGAATGAAAGAGAGAGAGGGATGTAGAGGGAGAGAGAGAGGGAGGTATAGAGAGAGAATGAGAGTGAGAGAATGAAAGGGAGAGGGATGGTGATAGAGAGAGAGAGAGCGAGGGATGGAGATACAGAGCGCAGTGGGGGAGGGGCTCTTCCCTCTGGTTGGGGCCCCCCAGGGTTTGGCCAGAGCTGATTAAGATCCTCTTTCTGCTGATGCAAGGCAACAGGACCCAGACTCTCTGCCAGGTCACCTGACGGTTTCAGCCAATCGTGACGCTTTGTTCTCCGCGGTACTGTGGACCGGCTGGCAGGCTCCTCCCGGGCTGGCCAATCACATCGCTCTCCCCCATTCAGAAGCCCTGCATTTATAAACCGGTCCTCTATCTCCATGACAGGAACCCGCGTTATAAAACCCCTGTCCTGGGGGGGCCATTATTGGCTGTTTCTCCCTTTATATACGACCCGAGTCGGAAGGAGAGGGCTGTGATTCACATGGGTGTGTTTTAATGGTTTCTGGTTAGACCAATAAAAGAAAAATCACAGTGACAGTAAGCTAATATTTGCTTATTATTTATGTGCTTGTCATGTGAACAGCATCTGCCCGGGTACGAAGAGCAGCATACACAGTGCAAGTGTTATAATGCATTATAATGCAATGGTTGGGAAACTGAGCCTGTGTGTGGGTTTGGTTCCTTGCTGGGAAGCTACTTCTGTTATACCCTTTAATCCCTTAAGGTGTGAGGTCACAAATATGTGATTAGAATGTTCTTAGCTGAACATTCTAATGCTGATGTCACAATCAATGCTAGTAGTGTAACTGGTGAATCGGTAAATATTAATGTTCGTCTCTTTCTGTTTCCCTGCAGTTCTGATCGTCTGATCGAGGACACAATAAGGTGAGCTCGGCTGTCTTTCAGACACTTTGAGGACGGAAGAGTTTGAGTGTGTGTGTGTGTGTGTGTGTGTGTGCGTGTGTGTGTGACAGACTGGTGTCGCTGCAGGAGCTTAGAGGAGGTGCAACTGTACCAGCCTCCAAAAATAGCGCAGGACCGGGATGCTGAGGCTGTTTTAAAATCGCGTCTCCCACGGCGACCAGGCTGGCAGGGCCGTTCCGTGTGCCAGGCAGAAGGGCGGTGCCTCCGGGCACAGGGACCCCCTCCGCCCCGCCCCGCCCGCACCGTGCCCCCTGTGCCCCCCCCTCCCCTGGGCAGTGGGGCAGGGCCGTGTAATTAAGCGGAGGTTAATTTGGCTCTGGGTGGGGGCACGGTTAATTAAGCAAAGCCCCCCATCAGTCAGAGGGGAAACATCAGGCCCCATACAGCCAGGAGGAAGAGGACTGCTGCCCCAGCACATTCGCCCCCCCCCTCCCCAGAAAAGGCGCTGCTCCGGTCCTTCGGACGAGATGGGACGTGGAGTCGGCCTGAATCAAAAAGCCAAACCCCGAGAACTAGTTTTGGCCGGCCGAAATGTTTCTGAGTGAGATGGGAGCCTGTGTTCGCGACCTGTTCTGCCCCCTGCTGGTGGCCGGTGTTTGTGCATAGTCAGCGCTCATTTGCTGGTGAAGCACGATGGAATGCCAGCGCTGGGCCAGCCGCCATCTTAAAAGCTCTTCTGCTTGGGTCCGGGGAGGGAGGGGTACTCTGTAATGGAGGCCCTCTGGGACCGATGTTGGGCCCAATCTGTCACCCTTACTGCTGGGTCACCTGTGGGACCAGTGTGGGGCCAGTGTGCCTTAAATGGGGCCTCGATTGCCCTCCTCTGCGCTCTCTGCAGTGTGGGCAGAATTTAAGATGGCATCTTTACTGCCTTCTGACCCACTGAGCCTTAAATACCAACCGGCAAACTGACTGTAATGCTACACTTTCCTGTAATTCTACACTTGACTGTAATCCCATTATTATTAATGCATCCTTATTTGTTCATTCAGATTGTTTTTTTTTTTAAAACCTGCAGTATCTGCAGATTTAACTCCAGTCTTGGAAGGGCCACAGTGGCTGTGAGTTTAACTCCAGTCCTGGAGGGCCGCAGTGTCTGCAGATTTAACTCCGGTCCTGGAGGGCCACAGTGTCTGCAGGTTTAACTCCAGTCCTGGAGGGCCGCAGTGGCTGCAGGTTTAACTCCAGTCGCAGTGTCTCAGGACTGGAGTTGGAGATCCCAGGTCTAAAGCATACCCATGCTTTTTGTGTGCACAGTTGAAGCAGTGCAGCATCCTGTCCTGTATATTGAATTAGAAACTACCTCCTTTCCTCCAACTTTTACATTACATCACATTACATTCATTTAGAGACTCACAGCGCGAGAGGACTTCCACCTGGCTTATACAAGGCCCAGTGATAGGGGCTGGGGTGTGAGCACTGATTCCGGAGGCAGTGTGTGTGTGTGTGTGTGTCTCTGTCTGTGTGTGTGTGTGTGTGTGTGTTTTTGTAAATTAGACTGTCTTGCATCTTGTGCAGTTCGTTTGTTTATATTTTTGCAATAATTTATTGCAAACGACTTTGCTTTTCCTGCATAACATGACAAATCATAACATTTGTATGTTTGTGTGTGTGTGTGTGTGTGTGTGTGTGTCGGTTTTTTAATGGTACAGCATCGCCATGGCGACCAAGGAGAACATGACGTCTCAGCGGGGGATGCTGAAGTCCATACAGAGCCGAGTCAACACCCTGGCCAGTATCCTTTAACACTGATCCAGGATCAGCCAAACCAGCCTTCACCCTCACAAACACCCTTTTAAACATACGGGAGACTGATCTACAGAGTCAAGACTGAGGGTCACAGTCTCTGCAGTGGAAACTCTGTATGTGTGTGTGTGTGTGTGTGTGTGTGTGTGTGTGTGTGTGTGTGTGTGTGTGTGAGAGTGAGTGAGTGTGTGTGTGTCTGTGTATATGTAGATGCTGAGTGTGAGTGTGTGTGAGAGAGAGTGTGTGTGTGTGTGTGTGAGTGTGTAGATGCTGAGTGTGTGTGAGAGTGTGTGTGTGTGTGTGTGATTGTGTAGATGAGAGTGTGAGGTGTGTGTGAGAGAGAGTGTGTGTGTGAGTGTGTGTGTGTGAGAGTGTGTGTGTGTGTGTGTGTGTGTGTGTAGATGCTGAGTGTGGGTGTGTGTGTGAGAGTGTGTGTGTGTGTGTGTGTGTGTGTGAGAGTGAGAGTGTGAGTGTGTGTGTGTGTATGTATATATATATATATATATGCTGAGTGTAGATGTATATTGTCTAAGTAGATTAATGACCTCAGAGAGGAGGATGCAGACTCGGTTAGTCATTAGTAACAGCTCTGATTGGAGCACTTTTTCCATGTATTTCCTTTGCATGGTTTTACATTACATTGAGTTCATTTAAGTGTGACTCCTTCCCAGATCCACTTAGAGTGTGAGAGAGCGTGAGTGAGTGTGTGTGTGTGTTTGTGTGTGTGTGAGAGTGTGTGAGTGCATTTTTGAGCCTTGCGTGAGCCACACTGATGGCGACCCAACACCGCAGCACAGTCGCCGTAAGCGCGCAGATATTAGCACGAGGGCGAGCGACGCTGCTAGCGCCCTAGCCGTCGCCACGGTAATTAAACCATCCGTTCGCCCTCCGATCCTATCTCCGTTTCTCCGCAGAGTCCCGCTGAGAGACGGGGCGGAAGCTTTCTGGAGAATTCTCAGGCGCTCCGTGAAAGCGCGGAGCGCGTTGTAGACAAGCGGTGGGACGGGTGGCTTTTGTTCCCCAATCCCGACGTCGTCTGTGATTGGTTGAGCTCCTCCCAGTGAGAGGTCTCGCCCTTTCAATGGCCTGTTCAGCCAGACACGGACCGTCGATGTTCAAAAAGAGCCACGCCCCCCTGCTCGGGGGGGGCGGAACGCAGTGATGTCACAGAAGGCTCCTTGACCTCTCCCTCCCCTCAGATCGTTTCCCAGCCATCAATAACCTCATCCAGCGAATCAACCTGCGGAAGAGGCGGGACTCGCTGATCCTGGGCGGAGTCATCGGGATCTGCACCATCCTCCTGCTCCTGTACGCGTTCCACTGATGATTGGGGGGGGGGGGGGGGCCCACGCTGACCTATCAGCAGGGTGGGGGGTGTGGGGGGGGGGGGGGGGGGGGGGGCTTTCTGGAGCGGGAGCTTATGAAGGGACGACGGTGGAGGTGGGACTGGTTGGGGAGGGGGCGGGGTTTGTCGTGGGAGCAGCACATGACCCGGAAAGGTAGCAGGCAGGGGTGTGGTTAGCATCAACTACCTGAGTACTGTTTATCAGTGGGGGGGGGGGTGGCGGCGTGGGCGTGGCCAGAGTATTTGGGGGGAGGCGGGGGGGAGCAGTCCAGACCAGGCCTTGCTGCTGCTACGCGGGGTACAGAAGTATCGCGACACACCTCTTTTACTTCCTGCAGAAAAAGTGTTTCGCTTTTTTTTTTTTTTTTTTTTTTTTTGGGCGGGGGGGGGGGTCAGTTCACTGGTAACTGCGTCTGAATTATGGTGAGAGGATTTTAATGAGATGCGTATGCGTTTGATTGGTGGCATCGGTGAAAAAATGGTTACTGTACGATTTGCATTAATTTCATTTCTATCATATATGTATATATTTTACATATATAAATATATATATATATTAAAAATAGAGATAAAAATTGTATGGAATTGGGCACCAAAGCATTTTATTTACTCTTCATTTTTTCATTGTTGTCCTCTTTCCCCATTTACTTCTCCGTCTTTAACAAAAAAAATGTTTGGTTGGAAAAAAAAAAAAAAAAAAAAAAAAAAAAACAAAAAAAACAAAAACATTTGTATCGTAGTCAGATGTTATGAGGCTCCCCATAAACTGTGATTCATTCTGACTGTGTTCTAGAACTGCTTTGCATAAGGGCCAGGGGTGGGCGGGGCCTTCCCAAAGGGGCGGAGTCCAGACCTGAACCCATCATTGGCCAGAGAAAGAGGGTGGGGCCTACTTGCTTGAACCAATGTTCTCGTTTTTGATTGGTTCCCTCCTCTCAGCAGATACCTTCAATGCAGTCAACCCCCCCCCCCCCCCCCCGATGAGAGTGGGCAACTACCTGTCATGAAACACAGTTTTAAAACTGACCCAATGCTTTGAAACAGTCTTATATACATTTTTGTTGTACATCTGCATACGTTTCAGAAACATGTCCTTCACAGAAGCTGAAGTTTAGCGTGCAGATTGAAGAGCCCTAAAAGTAACGTTTACCCGAGTTGGTCATCACCTGACCTAAGCATTCATGCACAACAGGTTGGGCATTTTACACTGGCGTGGTTATGCTTGGCACCGGCATGCGGAAAATGAAGTGAATTATTATTTTATTTTCAGATTTGTGAGGGGAAGGAGCTTTTGCAGGTTTGTTTATTTATGTGGTTGAACTAGCTGCTGTCGTTTTTTTCCAGGCAGGGCCGTTTACATCACATCTGTGGGGGGGGGGAGGGTATCCTGCCCCCCCCCCCCCAGACTCGGGTTCTGGTGCCCCGCAGGCTCTCGGTGTACAGCCATGGGTACAGCGTGGGACGTGATGCGACTTTAATGGCCCTGTCCCTTTCTTACCTGTCTGAGGTTTTTTTTAGGGAATCCTCCTCATTTCCTGTTGGAGGCACTACATTTCCCATGGTGCATCTGTCACATAGAGAGTTGACACAAGCAGGGTTGAGGAGGGTGGAAGACTTCACTGCTATTGTTGCTAGGCGATTAAACCATGCTTTCAGTTTTTTTTTTCCAAGGGGGGGGGGGGGGGGGGGGTGGGGGTGATTGTTAGTTCATAGGCAGTCATGGGTTGGTTTTTGGCAGTGAAGCAGTGGCGGGTTTGCCGCTGGCTAGCGTGGGGGGGGGGTCGGGGAGAGAACGCGCAGTTGACCTGCGCTGGCAGAACAGCGTTACTATCCAACATGGCCGCCGTCTGACAGGCATAGACACGCCTCCCATACAGCGGGACACGCCTCCTGCTCATTAATATTAATGATCACATTCAGCCTCTTTATGATAACAATATACAGTCTGTATATTACTGATGATATACAGGCTGCTTATTCATATTAAATGCTGTCTGTTGTTAATATTATATACAGGCTCTATATTAATGATTATATACAGTCTGTTATTAATATTAAAATACAGTCTATTTATTAATAATTATAGACAGTCTGTTTCTTGATGACTATGTATGGCCTGTTTATTAATAATTACATGCGGTCTCTCTGTGAATAACGATACAAACTCTGTTTAATATTAAATACCAGTCTGTTTATTAATAATTATATACGGTCTATTTGCTCTTTATTTGTTCAGTTAACCTGAAGTGTAATGTAAAATAAATTGTTAAATAAATTTTTTTTCCAAAAAAAAAACTGTTTTCTCAAAATTATTTCAAGACTTTCATGTGATCTGGAATATAAAATGTTTATATTACAAATAAGAATAATGCACCATTAGAATATAAAATAACTATGAATGAAGAATGCAGCTGATTTCTTCCTCTAATATTAAATAGTATACGTATGAAAAAAACAAGAAAATATTATGCGTGAATGTTGCGCGCCAGTTATGTCCACCATATTGTATCGGTTATGAATTAATATGATTCATTGTATGATCATGTGATATTTCACCATGTGATGCATAATAATTTTTAAAAGCACTCTATAATGGTGTGATGAGGGAACCAGCAGAGCCTACAGCTCCAAAGACTGTGTTGCTTCCCCCTCCCATCCCCCCCGGTTTGAAGCAAGTGGTGGCAAATTGGTGTTTTCAGGTTTTTAGACCAAGACTGCTGCTTTCTGTGTTTTTAGGCATATTGTTACATGTGCATTTTTAACAGTGATTCAATTTGTGCATGTGGTGGCATATTTGCAAGAGAAAATGATTTGTTGGATTTCATACTTCCAGTGAGTATATTTCTGCATGGTGTGCCTCTCTGTGCCAGTGTGTGTAAGTGTGTGTGTGCACTGTGTGTGTGTGTGCATGTGCCCATGCTGTGTGTGTGCATGTGCCTCCAGCTGTTTGTGTGTGTGTGTGTTTTTCTGCGTGCGTGTGTGTATGTGCGTGAGTACGTGTGTAAGTGTGTGTGTGCCTGTGTGTGTGTGTGTTTTTCTGCGTGCGTGAGTGCGTGTGTATGTGCGTGTGTGTGTGTGCGTGCGCGTGTGTGTGTGTGTGTGTGTGCATGAGCATGTGTGTGTGTGTGTGTGCATGCGCGTGTGTGTGTATGTGTGTGTGTGAGTGCGTGTATGTGTGCATGCGCGTGCGTGCGTGTGTGTGTGTGTGTGTGTGTCTGTTCGCCTGGGTCCCTCTGGTACTGTGTGGGGGCTGCAGGGTGCTGTACAGTCTGTAGACTAAAGGCCATTTCCTACCACATCCATTATTCATACAGTCACCAGCCAGCACATGAATTATGAACACTGTGTGTGTGTGTGTCTCTGGCTGTGTGTGTGCGCATGTAATTACGTGCCTTTGTGTGTGTGTGCGTGTTTTTTTTGTGGGTGGGACTGTATGGGTGTATGTGTGTGTGCATGGAAGTGTGTGTGTCTGTGTGTATGCGCATGTGTTTTTTTTGTGGGTGGGACTGTACATGTAGGTGCATGTGTGTGTGTGCATGCGAGTTGACTGTACATTTAAACACACAGACATCATTGGTTGACCATGCATGTTA
Source organism: Anguilla japonica (assembly GCA_025169545.1). Taxonomy (NCBI): domain Eukaryota; kingdom Metazoa; phylum Chordata; class Actinopteri; order Anguilliformes; family Anguillidae; genus Anguilla; species Anguilla japonica. Next base: position 54,844,864 of record CM045891.1, read on the forward strand.
AACTTTATTCCAGACATGCAGAAGGTTTAGTACAAAGAAATGAGAAACATTTTGCATACATATTCAAATGCTTTATGAAATCAAACTTAAAACCTTGAATGAATAAAAAGTTATTTGTTTTTTTTTCTCTTTTCCAAATGACACACATGACAACATTCAGGAACTTGGGCTAAGACTTTTTTTGGGGGGATAGTTTTTACCTCTGAAACCGAAAAACTGAATCAAGATGAAAACAGACCGCAACAAGGTGGCTTTTTTTTTTTTTGAGTAGGCCGAGACCTGGGATTTTCCTGGCCGTGCTCTCCCCTGTAGGGCCCTCTGAGCAATGGCCACAGGGCTTCCAGGGCTGGACCCTCCACCACCTTCTCTGTTATTGGACTCAGTCTCACTCAAACAGGAAGGAAACACTTCAGCCTCTCTGTACAACTGCAGTGATTCAGTAAGACTGGCTGATTGGGTGGGAGGGAGGGGGGGAGGGAGGGGAGGGGGGGGGGGGGAGAGCGCCCAGTTGTCCGTTACACTTATTCGGTTTGTCTTTCCCAACAGGGGCTGGGGAGCGTTCAGCCCCCCCGGTGGATGTCAGACTTTTAAAAAGCTTTTAGCTTTAGGATTCCTGAAAGCCAATAACGCAGGACTGGACACCGCAAGCCGTTTCCTGTGAGCGGGAAAAGAGTCCGGAGGGAGAGAGAGAGTAGCACAGTTGGCACAAAGTAAACCAATGGGCAAATTTCATATAATTTAGTTTCATTTTTCTCTCTTTTTTTTGGTGAAGTGTTACAGAACGTGCTCATTATTTTGTAGAGTACATTAATGTAAGAAAGTCGACAAAAGATGTGGGTTCAGCTTTAACACTTTTACCCCAACGATTTATCTGCAATGATCCAAGATTTATTTCTCATTAAAAAAGTGTCTCTTGCTGTAACATTCATAAGATACGAGAGGGTGCATTTCTCCTTGAAAGTTAAAAGTAAAAGTGTGTATTGATGCTAAACGTTTTTTGAGTGAAATAGCTGTCACGTGTATCAAGGGTATTTATTTTTCCCCAAACAACACCCCCCCCCCCCCCCTTTCCCACCCCCCAAACTGCAGGCTGTGATGTCACTACAGACTCGTTACACTGAAGGATATGAGGGCATTCTGCTATTGTACAATGTCGTCCCAGAGCATGCTTACATAATATCGCTATACTACACCAACAGAGGGGGGTGGGGTGGGTGCGGCAGGGCGGAGGGTGGGTAGCATTCGTGAGTGTGAGTGTGTGTGTGGGACAAGGCTAGGTTTTTTATCTTTTTTTGGGGGGGGTGGGGGGGTCTTGACCCAGATCGAGCGCATGTAGGTTTCCGAACAGCTCCTCCAGCTGTTCACAGTTCGGGGGGGGGGGGGGGGGGGGGGTTGCCACGGTTTCCTTTCTCAATTACAGGATGCAACATGCATGCTGCATGCTTGGGGGTTGGAGGGTTCGGTGGGGGGGGGGGGGGGTAATATTGGGAGTTGCTATGGTTATTTATCAAATCCAACACATTCGCACACAGGAGCCAAACAGCAGGCCAAAGTTTGGCAGGTTCGCGGGAGGAGCCATATCTGTCCATCGCGGTGTTCAGGCATGTGCTGTAGGAATTCATCCGTGCCAGGGAAAATTTTTAAGTACACGCACCCAGCTCAGGGCCAACTGTCATTGGCTGAAATGCAGGACATCTCGGGTTACCAGGCAACCCCAAATCTCACATCCACAGTTCACACAACCCCCCCCCCCCCACCCACCCCCGCCTACAGTCACACTCACACCGCACCAATCAAAAGAGTTTCCATGGGAAGCCTCTGGTTTTGCATGCACCACACTCACCTACAGGCTGATATTTCATTTTTATGTTCAGATGAATCACATTTTCATTTCCGGAAGCCTGGAGCTGTCGGAATCATTAGGAGAATGCAGATCCGCTTACGTTCCGTTCCCCCCCCCCCCCCCATGAAAGCTACTCTGTCCTGGAGCTGGTGTCAGCACGCAAGTGCAGTGATGACTCAGACAAACACACACCCAGTATTTTTAAAAAAGCATGCAGGTGGTCATTTTTTTTTCGTCGAAAAATACAAAAACAACAATAACCGATTCCAAAAAAAAAACAAAAAAAAACTTTCTTTCCGTCACGACCGCAGACTGCGACGATAGACCGCTCCACCCAAGTCCTCTCCTCCACCTCCTCTTCCTCCTTCCTCCTCCACCTCCTCTATCCCATCACTGCTGCTCTTTATATGGCCAATCTGCATACACACCTCTCATATAGAAAACAATGCAGGAATACACGCTGTGAATATCATATTGGTATAATTGCATCCGCTCGTGAACGCAGACAGCTGTCCCCTCTCGCTCTCTCACCCCGGCGCTCCCCACACACCACCCTCGCTGTGTCCGTCTCCGTTTGGGGCACTGAGAGAACGCCCCGCTGTCCCGGGACCTCTGTTCCTCTGTCGGACTCCGGGTACTCCACCGTTACTCCAGAGATGCTCCATAGTTACCGCAGAGATGCTCCATAGTTACCACGGAGATGCTCCATAGTTACCGTAGAGATGCTCCATAGTTACCACGGAGATGCTCCATAGTTACCGCAGTGATGCTCCATGGATACACGCTGTGCATCTGTCCTTTTCCTCTGTCTGTCCGTAAAGGTATTTGTGTTAATATCTTTTTTATGTTTTATTTTTTTTCTTCTTCGTTTTTTACTTTCAAGTAGATGTTAGCTACAGCATGCATGTGTTTCTCTTTTGAACGTATTTATTGTTTTTTTTTGCTTGCATATTTCATATTTCTTATTTCCCTTGGCTGTGACTCAAGACTTTTTTTGCTTTATGAAGGGCGCAGAAACTTGTTTTCTTAATTTTTTTTTTTGGAATGGAAGGAAACTCTTTTTTTTCACATTTTAAATTCTGTTTTGCCAGATTAATATGTATTTTACAGATGGATTCATCAGGTTTGGGTCGTCCTTGCGGTCCCCTGTGCCTATGTAAGATCTTCTCAGGGCATTGGGTTTGGGGGGAGAGGGAGGGAGGAAAAGAGGCAGAGAGGTTAATTTTATGCTGTAAACAAAGATTAATGCCACTGCTAGCACCAAAGCCTGTGTCGACTTAGACAGCGTTAAAAAGACACACAAAAACTGTGACAGAAACTGTGTGAGTGTGTGTGAGCTTATGTGTGTGTGTGCATGTGTGTGTGTGTTTATGAGTTGTGTGTGTGTGTGTGTGTGAGTGTGTGTATGAGTTTGTGTGTGTGTGTGTGAGTGTATGAGTGTGTGTGTGTGTGTGTGTGTGCATGTGTGTGTGCGTATATGTGTGTGTGTGTGTGTGTGTGCATGTGCGTGTGTATATGTGTGTGTGTGTGTGTGTATATGTGTGTGTGTGTGCGTGTGTGTGAGTGTATGAGTGTGTGTGCGTGTGTGTGTGAGTGTGTGTGTGTGTATGAGTGTATGAGTGTGTGTGTGTGTGTATGAGTGTATGAGTGTGTGTGCGTGTGAGTTTGTGTGTGTGTGTGTATGAGTGTATGAGTGTGTGTGTGTGTGTGTGTGTGTGTGTATGAGTGTGTGTGTGTGTGTGTGTATATGTGCATGTGTATATGTGTGTGTGTGTGTGTGTGTGTGTGAGTGTATGAGTGTGTGTGTGTGTGTGTATATGTGTGTGTATGAGTGTATGAGTGTGTGTGTGTGTGTGTGTGTGTGTGAGTGTGTGTGTGTGTGTTTGTACACACATGTAATGACGCAGATGGTGATCACTAGGATCCCGATGAGGATGGCGCTGATGCTGAGGAAGCGAGCCACACGTCCAAGTCGCCGTGCTCCGTCCACATCCCCCTGAGCCAGACTGCTCCGGGACTGCGGGGGGGGGGGGGGGGGGAGGGGGGGGAGGGGGAGGGGGAGGGAGAGAGGAGAGAGAGAGAGAGGGGGAGGGGGAGAGGGAGGGAGGGGAGAGAGACTTATGTATAATATAGACCCATTTATACAGCTGGACATTTTCTAGGAACGGATCAGAGGCAGCACTTTAATTAAATTTCTGTTACAGCATCAGCACCTGAATTCAACTAACTGCACTGCACCCCCGGCCGCGACAGGGACAAACGCACACGCGCGCACATTCCGAGCACGCGTGCGACACACCGGCACGGGACCCCCGGTGGTGGTTAAAGCCTCATTAGCGAAACAAGGCACAGTTCCCCGGGGATTCCTGTGCAAAACCTTGTGTGAGCTTTGAAGCCGCAGGGCTTATAATTCGTGAGCGCACTGTAGTCATAAACTAGCAAAAAAAAAAAAAAAACTAATTAATGCGGTATAGATCTCTTAAATTGAATGGGTGTGTCAATGCGGCGAAAGCGAACCCTTCATCACACAAAGAAAAGAAGTAGCAAGCTTTCCTTTAGCGTGACTAGTGCACGTGACTAGTCAAACAGGTCGGCGTGCGCCAGGCCTCAATGTTCTTGCGAGTCAAACGTTTGTTAAATGCGACATCGCCGATCTAAATATAAACTGGAATTCGAATAAACGCATCGCCTGCTTCTCTAGTGCTTAAACTGAAGTCGTCACTGACCGCTTTGTAAAATTATTTTTGTCGGGTTTCTCGACAAATTCAGCGAGCGATTTCGATGGTGCATAGCAGTTTTGAAGTGAGTATTCATGTATCTTTATTTCCAAAACGTTGTTCCATGAGATGTGAGGAGAGCGTGGGTATGCATTTCTTAAACTCCATTTTGGACATTTTGACGACGACGCGTGAATATTAGATAATGTGCGGTCACACTTCCGCCTGCAGAGCCGTGGTTCGCTGTCCGTGGTCCTGGAAGGCTCATTCGTGCGGACAGTTGGCGTGCGCGTGAGCATAGAGCAACGGTTCTTTTTTTCTTCTAGTTTTTGTCCCATCTAAGCTTAACTGGACAGTTTGATGTCCGTTTAATTGAGTTGAGCGCCACAAGCCTTCTGTATTGCCATTATGTAGCCCCCAAATGTTGCAAAAACCAATAAACAACTCTGATACTTCAGGGTTTTGGGGTTTCTTTTACTTTTCAGTTAGAACAGTGTAGAGGCAGGCCAGCCAACATGGTGCTTCCCATTTGTAACACACATTAAAATTCAAACTACAGTCCAAACTGCCCTTTCTTTTAGATTATGTATCTTTAAAAAAACAAAAGCACAATCTTGTGTAGACTGCTGAAGAAATTATGTGCGAGATTAAAAATGTATGATAATTACATATAAATATCCCCATAATTACGGGTGAAAGGATCACGGGGAGCGCCCAATTAAACACTCAGGCTCGTGTTGGGGGAGCTTTTCCTTGACGCCGCTAGGCTAGGCTAGCTCACAGTGGCCTGGGTCCAGCGCGTCTGTGCGAGGGGCCGCTGGCCCTTTGCAAATAACACTGACCTGGAGTGAACAGAGCGTTTAAACCAGGCGGGCTCTCGCTCTGTTTTAAATGGTTCATGTGTGCGGTGCGGCACGGACTGGGGGAGTGGGGGGGGGGGGGGGGGGTGTCGGCCATTTTGAAAAGCACGGGACTTTCCGCCGACCAGATTCCCCCGAAACGCTCCGTTTGAGAGGAACATGGGGAGGGAAACGACACGAGGGAACGGGACGTCCGGAGGAGTGAAGAGTGTTGCAGAGGAGAAGGGCGGGGGGGGGGGGGGTGGGGTCGGTGGGGGAGTAATATTGAAATTGCCCTCAGGTTCCCCCTCGTCAGCGCTGTGAGCGGTATTGATTGGCTGTCCGGGCGGGGCAGTAGTATTCGTCTCGGGGGGGTGGGTAATCGGACCTGGCGGGTTTCGTGTTTTTTGGGGCGTGTGCGTGTTTCCTCGCTGACACCGGCGATCGGTCCCCCTCTGGTGCTGGCTCAGCAGACCCCCTCCCACCCCCCCTCACACCCCCTCCCACACGCTCACACCCCCTCCCACACGCTCACAGACCCGGCAGCTCAGAGTCCCAGATCATTCACAGGGATGGACTCACAGATTCACACACAGGGAGGGATTCACAGATCACACAATTCATATCGTATACATACGGACAAAAAACACATTACACAAAAAAACATACATATACTCTTACACACTGCACACACTACTTACAGCACATACTGCAAACACCCAATTTACACAAACCTGTGTACACTATATGCACACACAATTTAAGCACGCACACTCACACGGGAACACACACTTCACACACTCACAGACACACGCTTGGCATACATTTGTGCAGTTGAGTTTTTCCCTTAAAACTATTCATTGGTCTCAGCTTGTCATTTATTTATTTTGCTTAATTAACAAGCACGCCGATTATCTGCACAACTAATTGGCAGGTTTTTATCTTAACTGCGTCTTAAAGTGTTTTCCTCCTGTCTTGTGTCTCCTCAGAGAATGTAAAATGATGAGGTTCAATTTCACCAAATTTAGTTAATCGTGGCGAATGCCGCGTTCGGCCGTAAAAGCTAAATCATCCCGTTAGCTACCGCAGGAGCTTTTAGCAGGAAATGCAGGGAAGGGCCGGAGGGTCTGGGCTCCTCAGCGATCGTTTAGACTGCAGAACCTTTAGATGCGATTAGATAACCGGATCTTTACGGCATCAACATTTTCCTGAGTGTGGCCTGCAGAGAATGAAAGAGGGGAACTTGAGTTTTTTTATTTTATTTTATTTTTTTAATAAGAGAGTGGATACGGGGGGGAAAAGGTGCGCCGTGATTCTGACGCAGCGGGAAGGAACGCTGGCGCCAGCCCAGGGGTGCACAGCTCCGGTCCTGGGGGGCCGATCCGCGCGCTGGTTTTTGTTCCGACCGGCGATTACCCTTTCTTACAGCTCCATAAACGACGCTGCTTCGCTCCCGCGCTGGAGCACGGTGAAATCTCTGGGATACACTCGCAGTCTGCGGCTGTAGCCGGCGCTTTACACACACGTCGGATCAAGATACGATTGGGCCAATTCAGTAAATGTTGGGAAATGTTGGCACAGAATCCTGAAATGGATCGGCCCCTGCTGTGTGCCCCTGTGCTAGCCTCAGTGACTCTGGGCCTGACAGAGAGGGATCCGAGCCAATATCCTAACCTGTCCACTATTGATTATTTCTGATTATTTATAGCCCGCTTGTTAATCAAGGGGAAAAAAAACAGAAGTGGGTGGAGAGTGAGGGTCAGTTTGAAGGTAAACCCCCCCAACCCCCCCACACTATTTGCAGCTCAAATCTCAGCACTTTCACTGAATAACACAGATCCACTGCTTTGCATTTCATCTTCCCTTTTCTCTCTCTCTCTCTCTCTCTCTCTCTCTCTCTCTCTCACACACACACACACACACACACACTAGCCAGGCATACACACACACACACACACACACAATACAGACACACAGTACACAAAGACACAAAGACATTTTCCCCATCACCAAAGGACAAAACAACGCGTTACAGGCATCTAGCCAACGCTTTTATCCAAGGCGACTCACACAACGTTTAACATTCTGTTTACACTGCATCAATTTATACGGCTGGATAGGTACGGCTATGATGAAGCAATGCAGGTTAAGTACCTTGCTCTAGAGTACAATGTCAGTGTCCTACCTGGGAATCAAACCTGTGAACATTAGGTTACAAGGCCAGCTTCTTACCCATTATGCTACACTTCCGCTCTGCAGTTTGTGTTACCGCAAAAGCCACAGAGTTAATCAGCAAGCCGGTGACTTGGTAAGTCTGCCCATCCGTTAGTCAGTCAGTTCAAAAGTGAGTCAAGTTGGTAAGTTAGTTAATAGGTCAGTCCGTTAGTCCATCACGGAATCAGTGAGCCATTCAGTTAAAAAGCGAGTGAGTCAGTCAGCTGTTTGGTCAGTCACTCAGTTATTTAGTATGAGTCATCATCAGGGCATTGAGATCATACTGAATAATATTTTGGTTTTGTGTTACACGGCTACTTCGATCCCTCAGCACGAGACAACATACACAAGCCGTACAGGTCAAACAAACAGCACAGCAGGATACTGGAGAGGCGATAGAGCTGCACGTGTTACAAACAGAACACACCGCAGTGAGTGAGTGAGTGAGTCAGCCATTCAGGGAGTCGGTCACTGAGTTGAGTGATTCACACAATGAATCAGTGAGTCGGGTAGCGAGTGAATCAGTGATGTAATCAGTCAGTGGCCCTGTCCAAACATGTTTCTTTCCTTCGCCCAGCCTAACTTTAATTTGCATATTGGGGGGGGGTGTTGAAATGTACAAACCGTGAGAACTGCAACCTTCTACAGGGGTCCCAGATTTTTTTTTTAAAGAGCAGCTTTGAAATGATAATTTCTAGTGAATTCTAAGGGGGAAATAATTCAGACCACTGATCAGTACATCCCAATCATGACACGAAACCCCCACCTTTATTATATGAAATTATTTTCCTCATCATCGTGCTATAATATTGGGGAGCGGGGGGTTATTTGGCCTATTCTGCAATAGTGCGGGGGGGGGGGGGGGGGGGGGGGTTGTGACCTCCATATCCCCCCCCATAAATTAGGCCCTTGTGTACAGAGCATAGACAGGTGGAAGGTAAACGGCAAAAGCCTCGCTTAGTCGAACGCTATTCCCGTCACATCGACGAAACGACAGGAGGGAAGGAGGGAGGGATGGTGACGGAGAGAGAAAGTAGGGATGAGGAAAGCGAAGAAAGGAAGAGTGAGAAGGAGAGAGGGAAGACAGTGAGAAATGAGGGACCCCTCCCTCCCATCAGAGGAAAGAGAAAAAGAACGATTTTCTCTCACTCCTCCAGGGCTGTGCATAATCATCCATGGAGTGGCCTGGCGGGGGGGGGAGGGGGGAGTGGGGAGAGTTTAGAGGGGATCCCTCCTGCTTCTCAGCAGCTCCTCAGTCCCATCGACCGTGCCTGCAGGCCCCGGCTGCAGCAGCTGCGCATGCAGGACTGCGGTGCCTGCGGGGCTCTCCACGGCAACGGAATGCCGGAACACCGAGCGTTCCAAATCAGCCGGGGTGAGCGCACCGCACAGAAAATTCAGATATTTTTACAGAAAAAAAAGTGCGTTGGTGATAATGAAAATAAATCCTGTAAATTTGAAAATAGCCCTTTTTTGCAAGACAGCCGTCTATCTGAGCTAGGGAGGGAACCGAACACGACCCGCACTGAGCACTGCAGTGCCAGCACCGTCCCACAGGGCCGTCCGAAATGCCAACATGAATCACCAATAATCTCCCTTCATCCCCCCTGCCGTTCACATATAAAGGTTAGGTTACCGTCTGCAGCGGATAAGTGAGTCTAAACCGTCAGCTCGCGCTCTGCGAACAATATGTTCTGAGCGCTAACGCAGACTCTACGCTCTCCAGACCCGCCAACTCTCAACCACCAGACCCGCCAACTCTTTACAATTAACCTCCCATTGAAACCAATACCACAAAGCCATTGAATCTGATTATTAAAAATTATTGTAAATTATTAAGGGCAGTGACCGAGCAGAAGGCTGCGGAACTGCATGTTCTGTAGTTTATTCAAGCCCTGCACTTAAGAAGTGAAGAGGGCAGGAGAGTTGAGTATCTGGTGAATCTAAAGAATCTGTGCTGTGAAAAAAAAAAACACAAAAAAAAGAACACTCCTTTATGATGTCACACACAAAGACAAAAGAGACTCAGGGGCACAGGCACAGGCTGGCTCCACCCACTAACAAACACCATGCACAAGTGTGACTCGGGGGACATGTAAAAAATCCTTCCGCTCCACAGCCAACGGGTGATGTCAGCAAGCGGGGTCACTTGAGTTCACTCAACCGTGCAAATCAATATTCCAGCCGTAAATTAATAAATAAATGTTTCCTCGATTTGAACTTTCGAATTTGAAATGCCTGAAGTTGTTGAGATGTTTGGTTTCTTTAACAGATGCATACAGCGCCGAACCTAAAATGTTTTTCATTGTGATTTTATTATTGGTGACTTGAGGCCAAATCTGGGGTCATTGTCACCTAAGACTCACACGAGATCCCATCCCTACCCCTTTCACTCTCTGACACACACACACACACACACACACACACACATTCATTACATCACTCACATACTGATCTTCACTCTCACTTTCTGTCCGTTACACACGCGCACACACACGCACAGGCTGAAGTGACATCTGCAGGAGGCCGTAACGGGTCCTGCCCGCAGATCAATGAGTCTTCAGGAACTCGCCACGCCTCGCGCGTGACTTCGCAGGGCAAGCGCTGGAGTCCAGGAGGCAGAACTCTACGCAACGGTTTCACACAAGGTTCCACAGGCGCGCGCGGATGACTGGAGGCTACGACTCCTCCCCTTTGAACACGCCCCTATGTTTTTTCCCCCCAAACGTTGTCAATAAAAAATAAATAAATAAAACTGTTGCGATCTACGCCCAGCCACTAGGCTCATCGGATCACCACAACAAATTGTTAACTAGACAAACGCACCTGAAAATATTTTCTGCTGGAAATTAATGTGAATTATTAGATTGGACATTACTCGTTTTTAATCACCAGAATTGTCAGCGAGCAATGATTTCCAATTATACGTTTATTTTTAGCCTGTTTGACTGTCATGATTTCATTAGAAATATATATTAATCATATTCCCGGACTCTTGAGTTCAGCGCTGTTGTGGACATCCTGTTCTCAGAAGTTCGTGAATATACTATTTCCAAAAACACGATACTTGATTGATTCCACTAAAACGAGGAATTTCATTTCATGCACCATATATAATGGATCTTATAATTAAACAGTAAAGCGTTTCCTGTTTCCTTGATAATAACCAGGTCGCGAATTTACATGTAGGAGAAAAATACAAGGAAACAGGGTAATAAATAAGTAGGGTTACATTCGGTCCCTTTGGGAAACCGTTACTTACCATAACTGAATACACCAGCGCAACGATGCTGACGGGCCAGACGGGACAAAAGCAGGAGAGGACGACCAGTATCAGATAATCCCGAGGTGGCGGTTGCTCCTTAACGGTATTCCCCAGAGAAGAGCGGCTCAAACTTACGCGGGACGGGGACAGAGGCCGCGCCCCGAGAGTCCCCGCGGACCCCGACCTCACCGGCGAACTGTGTCCGTTTTGCTCGCTGTCCAGGGACTTTACGCTCCCGAGGTTAGCCGTGAAAGAGTTGGAGAGCTTGATGTCGCCGTCACGGGAGGGCTCGGTGGTGACAGCGCAGAGAAGTTTTTCCGTCTCCAGGGACTCCGCGGGCGGCACAGCGGTACCCCCTCCCAAGGTGGTTTTCTGAAACTCGGCATCTGTGTTAATTGCCATTTTTAAAAAGAATAACGAATCCAAAAAAACCTCGCCTTTAAAAATTCCCTGGCCGTAGAACCAAAATTATTTAATTAACTAAGCGGCGAAGCGTTCAATGATTCTGCTTAAATTGGCAACGTGTCCATGCTTAAGATATGTGATTATTAAATCGTATCTAGCTAATGGTATTATCAAAATGTTCGGCTAATTTCTCAAAAGTAAAAAAGTACACCGGTTTATCCTAAATGAGCATTTAAGCGTCCGTAACAACAGAACGGAGCCAGCGCCACAAAAATAAGCAAGTACCATGTAACAACCGTTCATTGATCAATGGTGATACTGGGTAGTGCCGAGGATAGCAATCAAGAGAGTGTTCTAGCGATAGGGAGCGCGCATATATTCTTCGTCGTTTATCGAATGCAATGAATTCGCTTTTGCTTTGCCGATCCGTCCCGTCCAGTCGTCCGGGTGATGAGTGGATAAGTCCGTTTTGTGCACGCGCTTTGTCCGTCTACTGTAAACGGGAAAGCCCGAAGTGGAAAAAGGGAGGAAAAAAAAAACTCTCAACGAGCTGCCTGTCCCGCACCTTCCCGCCAACGTTGCACCATCAGTAACCTACCAAACGATCTTCTAACGGTAATGCTTACTCATAAAAGTCACTTTTTATGATTAAAGATGGTTCGTTGTAAAATAAAAGAAAAAAAGTTACAGTGCGAATCCTTGCTTTGGAAGAGGAGCCGCAACGCGCACCCGAGCTATAAGCTACCGACAATTAACGCTGCAGCAGCAAGGGGCGACAAGAGCCGAGCCTATGGCAGCGCGAGCGCACAATGCGTCTTCCCACGAGGCAGCAGCTCCAGTCAGCTGGAATGCTGGCGCGCGTTGACGTCTGGACGGATTTTCTTTGCAGCAAGACCAGCGCCTGCACTTCCTCGGGGAATGCTGCAACTCTGTAGAAAAAAACAAAAAAACAAACGAAGGAGCGACGTATCCCGTTATAGCCTGGCCTGCTGGGTGTGCTCGAGGGTGTACAATTTGGTCAAACCTTTTTTGTTTATAGTGGAATGTGGGTGTTGACGCACAAGGTCCCGCAAATGAAGTTTTTTTTTCTCCTTTTAAACGAAGTTGTATTAACAGAAAATGCGACAAAAACATTCCGAGTGTCACTGTATCCCTGTAAAATGAAAATAAATGTCTCCCATGCATAATAAATATTTTGAATTTGGGTCATTAACCATGTTTTTTTAAATTTTTTTAATTGAATACTATCTGTGATTTCAGCATTGCTTTAAGAATATAATGGATGAGCCCAATGGCCTCACACTGTCTATGGTTTTACATCATTCAAAGTAATAGAATTAACACATTAAGGCATGCGAGTGCTAAAGCCCTATTTGTAATTAAAAGTGAGGTTGCTCTCCAAATGGCAGATCAACATTTGTTGCAATTCCTGTGTGTTCACATGGATCGCAGGTATGATTCTCTTACAGCTACAAAGTTCTGTTTGACCAGGGAAAAAAATGAACCCCTGCTCTTGGTCAAAAGTGGGCTTGGACCCCAACCATCTGCACTAATGTTATTAGGGGCGATGAACATTCGTCACAGGGATTTTTCACTAACTTGTGGTAACTGAAAATGACGACGAAAGGTTTTTAAACATTAAACTCGGCACAAAGTTTCTGACTCACCTGAGCTATAGGTTAGATATACCTGAGGCATTTCTACTGACTCACCTGAGCTATAGGTTAGATATACCTGAGGCCTTTACACTGGCTCACCTGAGCTGTTGGTAAGATATACGTAAGGCATTCCTGCTGATCCACCTTAGGTGGAGGACAGGTCGGCTATACCTGTGAGCCTTCGTGGTTTCTAAAGCAAACGGCCAAAGGTCGTATGTATGTTGGGCAATCTGTTACAGTGGTGCTTGGGACTGGACAAACACGGCTAAGCCGAGGCATATTTGGCAATCTGTGTGTACATTTAAACACTCTTATCTGACGGTTTCCAGAAGAACACCAGGCAGGAGATCACTGTTTTGATCACATGGTCACTGATGGGTGGGGACATCACCAGGGATTTTGGGCCCCATAAAGCTCAGATTACGCCCCACCACCCCAGGCCGACCCATCCCTGCACTATTACGGAACTATTTTTAAGGCCCCTTGTCAGTTAGGGCCCTTGGAATCGGCCTAAAACCCCCCTCACCCAGCATAGCACCCCTGTTGATGTGGCTTGCAAATTTAAAGAAAAAAAGGAAGACTCTCTCCAAAACTGGGTCAAAAAACAACACAAGAATAACTGATTTCTTCTACACAGATCCACAAAGCTCAAATTTGACGTCGCTTCTATATTTAGAAATGTGATTAAATCAACTCCCCTAAGAAGATGGTCTCAGAATTACTTTCTATCGTGTATCAAAGTTTTAACTTTAAAACCATTAGAAAATGCTTCGTACTGAACAGATAAGCACACCACCCTTCAAAGACCAAATGTCTGTCTCTAATATTTTTATCTCGGTTTTCTTATTTTCGGACAAAATGAAATCCAGATGAACGTGACAAACTCAAAATGTTAACATTTTTGTAAAATTGAGAATCTGAAATATATAACAGCTTTACTTTATTTGTATTGTTTTTATTTTTTATTTTTTTTACACATGTAGACGGACACACATACAGTAACAAATACAATGCGCTTCAATCCGTAGCCTATCCCAGTAGCAGTGCGTGTGTTGTGCGGAACGAGCGCCATCTAGAGGTACAAAGCGGACTCTGCCTCTGCAGCGAAGAAAGATTTATGAGTCCAGATTTACGACTCCTCTGCGCCGTGGATTGCTCGAGGGAGTGCCGTGTTTCGCATACTAACCTCAGCGAGGTTTACCGGGAATGCGGGGGCATCTTCGCCTCGCGAAGTAGAAAAATAATCTGAAGGAAAAGTAGTCTCGTAAACGTCTTATCAAATACATATTTTTTAAAAAAATGATTTAAGTGGTGGCGTGTTTGTAGCAATACGAAAATCAACCGTATTCATTTCAGCTAAACGCTGATATGAAGGGGTTTTATTGATCTAAGACCACCACAGGAAAGACAAGGCGTGACACGGCTCCCCGATGTCAAATTCAAACGTTCTCTTTATTAGTGTTCGAGCAGTTAGCGGCTCCCATCTCATTCGTTTGAGCCAATCTATGGATTTGGATGTAGGCTATGCAGTTTCTGCGTATTAAAACAAAAGATTTATGATTCTGTTTATTCCTGTCTTATTGGGTGAAGACGGCCTATTCTCAGGGGTGGCTGAAGTGGTCCCGGGAAAAGGGTAAGATGCGGGATTGTTATCTTGCAAGACCAGACCAGACCAGACCAGACCAGTCTTGGCCAGATATATGTTGAAGTGTGGTAGGCCTATGCTGTTCCGGTTCCGGCCCGGTTGAGCCGACCCGTTTGTGTGTGTCGGGGGGGGGGGGGGGGGGGATTACCTTTTATCAAATACACCTGAAAATAAATCCCTCTCACCAGCCAGCCAAAGGTTCTGTCTAGGCCAATCAGGTGCCTGTTCCCACCATGGGAAGCGTTTTTAATGTGTCAATCCTAGGCCAATCAGGTGGATGTTTCCACCACAGGTAACGTTAGTCAAATTAAATAATTGTTCCCGCCCGTCGAGTTAGGACAAAGTGAGCCAACCAAGAAAAATCTAAGTGAACTGCGGTCCGAAAAGATAAGTTTTCACAATAACCTAAAAGCACTGAACTCTATTACAACCAAAATATCCGAAATATTTTGTAAGACGCAGAGCCGTTGGTGATGTTTCTGTTGTAGCCTGTCTGCTAGCAGCAGATAAACAACTAGTCTGCGCCTAAATAAGCTAGCACAGACTGGCGGAGCTAGCATCATTAGTTCGGGACTGAAGCTAATTTAGAGCAAGGTCAACGAATTAACGTCAGCTGAAGATGGAGACGACAGATTCACACTCGCAGTGTGGGTGCTGACCGAAGAGATCGAGGTAGGCTACACCCCGAGTCTGAGAGTGGACACCTGGGGGAGACAACGGACATTATGCCGAAGACGTGGCTAAGGACGGAGGTAGGCCTCGTCTTAGCCAGGCTCTCGGGCTAAACCCATCAAACAGTGCTTTTACTAAAAAGCTTTCGCACATTTTTGACAACATTACACTAGAGCGTTAGTGTAGGTTGTGCTGTGTCCTTTTTTATAATACTTTTGTACAATACAGAGAATATGTAGTTCGATATGCAGCTGTGGCTACGTTACCCGCTCAAGAGTGGCATTCGCTCATTAGCGTAACGAACCACTAGAGTCTAACCGTTTTTGCTGAGGCTATGTTTAGGCTTGGCTAACGTTAGCATATTGATACTCCGGCACTGACAGCTGCACTGTGGAGGGGAAGATAAATTTTGTCCATTTTGTGTCCTAATAAGCGGAACTGCCGAGGTTACTTTAAAACTTAGTTACTTAAATGTTCGATATTATATATTCCACCCTGAGGTCCAAACTAGCCCTGGAGCTATTTGGTGAGTGAGTCTGGAGTAATGATACATTGTTTTCACCCTGGACACATCTCTGCTATAGTAGCAACACTATAATGTGGCATTGCTGTACATTGGAGTATAGCTTTTAAAAACATTTGTTTTTCTCCGTATTTTTGGTCCTGTTAGTTTTGAAATGACACCAACGCGCTATGCTTTTTACACTAAATTATGAGTTTATCCCGTATGACGAATAAACCGTACGTATCTTTGATCAGCTAATTTTGCGAATGCACTTGTCGTGGTTATTTATTGATTTGAGTTTAAGAAATAAAATTAAGAGGGTGGTCTTCCACGGGTTTGGTGAACATCAATATGGGCTTACGGCCTGGTCTTGGGTGGGGGCGTTTTGAAAGCAGCGGGATCGAATTTTAGACCCGGTCCATCAATAGCTGGGTTACGTTGCGTGATGCTGAACCATGGTGTTTGGCGGAATTCTGTGCGGTTGGCAGGTGTGTCGTGTTGATTTATGGTGTGCTATGTAGTCATTTCTGTTGTGCTGAGTGATATGTTGTGCCTGTATCAGATTGTGTGTGTTGTGTTATATAGTGTAATGTGTATACAGCATGTGTTACATAGTGTATTGTGTATACAGTGTGTTGTGATTGTGTTATACAGTGTATTGTGTGTACAGTCTGTTGTGATTGTGTGTGTTGTGATATTGTGTGCACCGGGGCTTCTTTTTGAATGGAGCGGATAATGAAAGGATGGTAACAGGCTCAATTAGCACAAGGTGGCCATTTCTGGGGCGCATCTGTCTCTCTTTATGGCTTAATGTGGCTGGGGGGGGGTGACTTACGAGCTCTAAAGGGGACACTGCTGAACCTGGTACATCTTCCCCTGCACACCCCCACCTGCCCCCCTGCTCTATACACTGCCCCTGTGAACCTGCTCTTCTGTGAGCACTGCGGTGTGTTTGTGTGTGTGTGTGGGGGGGGGGGGGAATTGTGTGTATGTGTTTGTGTGGGTGTGTGTGTGTGGGGGGGTGTTTGTGTGTGGGGGGGCAGTTGTGTGTATGTGTTTGTGTGGGGGGGGGCAGTTGTGTGTATGTGTTTGTGCGGGGGTGTGTGTGGGGGGGGGGCAGTTATGTGTGTGTGTGTATGTGTTTGTGTGGGGGGGGTGTGTGTACACGCGAGGGGGGGCTGTATCATTAACTGCACTGTTGCAGCCTCGCTCCTCTCCTGATGAATGTTTGCACAAGAATGCGTTTTTTATTCACAAGCGTAGTTCATAGGGGGTGGGGGTGGTGGGATTATTAGGACATCCTTCATTACCCCCCTGCTGTCAGAGAAGACCCCCCCCCCCCCCCCCCCAGCCCCGCAGTAGCAGCAGTATCTTACCGCTTTTACTCAGCATTGAAATGACTTGTGCAAACCAGCCTAATATAGAAAACATAACTTTTTAAAAACGCAGTCACAGTATTTTATTGTCATTTTAATCTTACATATGCATGCACTGAAACAGTCTGGGCTTCAGGTCAGTTACTGAATGAAAAATGTATCTTTACACAGGTGCCGTAGATCCTGTGCATATCTTCAACTCTTTATTATCATGCTTTTTTTATTTTAATCCACAATTGAAATGTTTAATCATGAACACCACAGCACGCCAGTCAGACTCGCCACATGGACAGCAGTCAGAGGAGGACTGTGCAGTGTAACAGACGGGGTCTGCAGGTGCCTTATCCACCAGCAGGGGGCATTAGTGAGCATGTGATGCTGTTGTCCTGCTCTGACTGAAACTCCCGTTCCTTGCTGACGCTTGTGCCTACTGTGCATCACCCCCTGGGGCTTCCGGCCACTGGCACTGGCTCCACTCAGACCTGATACCAAACCATGGGGCCCATCCATGCACTGGAACATTGCCTTAAAAGGATGACCCTTGCCTTAAAAGGACTGACCCTACCCTTAATTCAAACCATCCCCCTTCCTAAATCTAACCCCACCCCTCCAAGACTATGACTTCACCTCCTCCCTGCCTATAACCCTGCTCCCTGCTTAATTCTAGCCCTACCCCTTTCCTAACTCTAACCCCGCCCCTTTTGCCCAATTACCCGGGGATAGTGTGCCTCAGCGTTCCTCATAATGACCGCCTGCCGCTTGGAAGTTTCGTTTCTAGAACATGCTGTGGGTTTTCAGTTACTGGCAGTGAGGGCCTGCGCCCGGGGGGGGGGGGGGGGGGGGGGGGGGGGGGGTAGATTTCCAGTCTTCAGCTGTGCAAGGGAGCTCATTACGGCTAATGGGGTGTGCAGCTAATATGGGATCAGTAATGATCAAAGACTTTTGGGGTTTCGTTTTCTGAGGACTGCGCGGTCTTCTGTCTCCCTCGCGATCGGAAGCGGCGTCGCGCGAGAAGCTTCTCGTTCTTTTGTAACGGGATTGTGCTTTGGCAAGGGGAAGCGGCAGACATCGTTAAGACCGTCAGTCCGTTTATCGACAGCGTGTAGCCTCTACTTCAGAGCCCATGCCATTCATTCTGTAGAACGTGGATTGATTTAGAACCAACTCGTCAAAGGGATGATAGTTTTTTTTTGTTTTTTTTTAAACAGCGGAAGAAAACGAAGGGCTTAATATTACTTTCCCGCTGCTACTGTTGCTCCAAATGAACGGCATAATAAATTAAAAACAAGAAGTGGTCATTTAAAAAGTGCACATGACATCGTTTTTTTTATTGCATCGACTCATTAAAATATACGGGCGTAAGCCGACGTGGGTCTACAGAGTGGTTAAAAAAAATCAATGATGCCCCCCCCCCCCCTCCCCGCCTTCACGTAAAAGCATTCGCGGACCAGACTGGGGTTGAATAACGGTAATAAGCAGGAGGCGGCAGATATCCTTGAGACGCGCTTTTATGAGTTCTGCCGTCTGTGTTCTGACTGCAGTAATGAGCCGGTCGCTTTCTGTGAGCCAGCCAGGGGTCTCTACCTCGCATGAAATCGGTTTGCGCGAGCTGGACTGTTAGGACTTAACGGTGTCTGCTTTCAATCAGTACTTTTTAGAATGTACTTTTCAAGGACTGGTCCAGTGGAATTCATGACATTCTGAGTATTTATTGTTTCGCTGGACAAATGTTCTGAGCGTTCTGGGTTTTTGGACAGTTCTGTTGGCTAGTTTATTGCTCGAATCTGTTTTCGGCTTGAGCTCTTGAATCCGATCCCAACTTCGTGTTCCCAAGTCATCTGTCGCCCTCTTGTGGCTATATTGTATGGGCGCATGCTCTGAGGCCTACCCGGCGAGAAAACAAGAACAGTACAGTTTTTTTTTTCTTCTCCCTCCTTTGGCTGTTAGATTTATCGACAGTGTCGGTGGCGGGGCTGCCAGCTTTCGACAGTGACACGTCCGTTTGCTCATTCGCCTTGAATTTAGCGGTTACTGGACATCGCTGCCGTTTGCTGAGTCAGCGCTTCTAAGTTTAACTGGGGAGAAAGTCCTTGAGGACAGATGCGGCTGGCGCTAGCGGTAACGCGTTGCCATATGCAACTCAACGTGCGGGGCAATCTCGTAAGTGTCAGGCTAAAGCTATTATATACAGTACTGTAATACAGTAAATGTGTTTTCGTATCTAAATTCCTTGCGTTGATATTCCTTTAATTTTATGGTTTTTGTTGATCAGAAATAATCATCTCTTATCTTATATGCGTAGAGAGAAGTTTTTTTTTTTTCTATGTCAGTTTTCCTGACCTCTGGGCCTTACTGTCTTGTTGCCGTGGAGACTCACCAGTGGGAGGAGCTATAGTCCAGAGGTTTGTATGCACATGCGCTGAATTCAAAGTATGACCATAAACCTCTGGTTCTGTGTCTACCTAATGTGAAGATATTTCATATTCACATATGTTGTGCTATATGTGGAATGATTGGGCACACACACACACACACACAGACACCTTCTCAGTAAAAATGCGCGCATAAGCAAACACACACAGTACAGAAATACGTGTTAATATGCACAGACTCAACACAAAAACAGCCATTTCTGTAAAATGGTAAAACATATACTCATGTAAATGCCAAGAAATTAGAGCTGATTATCTTAACTTATGTCTCATTCATCTTTTCAACTCAAATCCAAATGCCTTTTCGGGAGCACTGTATGTATGTACACAATGTGTACTAGCACAGACGCACAAATGTACACACACACACACACACTTATGCACAAATGCAAACCCCACCCTAAATTGCACTGTGAGCTGGTCCTGGCTGCAGTTGCCTCACTAGTGCCACCTGCTGGTCACCCTGAGCATGACTCCCCACTGTGCAGGTCCCTGTACGGTCTTTCCCATGTACAGCCCTGATGACATGGAGAGTGTGGTGTGGAGCCCATTTTCATAAGCACATAATGCATTATTAATCTCTCTCATAATATCCGGGCTCCACTGGACGAGAGTCAGCGGCGCAGAGATGGGCAATAACCAGAAGAGGAGCTTTTTAATCCTCTCATCCGTTCCCTTCCTCCTCCTCCTCCTCCTCCTCCTCCTCTCCCTCTCCCGAGCCCCGCGTTGCGCAGTCCCCTCCGATCAGCGTCAAATGTCTGCGCTCGCTCGCCCGGCCGGCTGCGGAACCGCTCGCGTTGCCGCGGAAACGGGCTGAGGGAGACGGGAGAGCAGCGGATATGATGGGATGCATTCTGTGGGGGGGGGGGGGGGGGGGGGGGGGGGGGGGGGGGGGGTTTGCTGCGGCGGTGTCTGAATGCAGGGAGAAAAGCAGCGAATGTGAAATAATGGTTTACAAGGGCCTCTGAACCCCAGAAGGCTCGGGCAGCTCTGGCCTCTGAACCCCAGAAGGCTCTGGCAGCTCTGGCCTCTGAACCCCAGAAGGCTTGGGCAGCTCTGGCCTCTGAACCCCAGAAGGCTCGGGCAGCTCTGGCCTCTGAACCCCAGAAGGCTCGGGCAGCTCTGGCCTCTGAACCCCAGAAGGCTCGGGCAGCTCTGGCCTCTGAACCCCAGAAGGCTCGGGCAGCTCTGGCCTCTGAACCCCAGAAGGCTCGGGCAGCTCTGGTGCCAGTGCACTGTTGGGTCTGTATAACCCAAAGGCTGCCTGCCTGCTGTTATTGGGCTCCTCTATCACCCACACTGTGCAGCTCATTCGTTACTGTCAGCGTCTGT
This sequence comes from Anguilla japonica, assembly GCA_025169545.1. Taxonomy (NCBI): domain Eukaryota; kingdom Metazoa; phylum Chordata; class Actinopteri; order Anguilliformes; family Anguillidae; genus Anguilla; species Anguilla japonica. Next base: position 54,865,767 of record CM045891.1, read on the forward strand.
CGTGTGCCCATGCGCTTTAAACACCCCACCTCCACCCCCTGTGAGTGCAGGAAGGACGATTAGGAAGTGATTTTTCTGAAAGTGCGGAGTTGAAGGCTGGCCTGCAGTCCCAGTGTGTGCCAGCAGGAGGCAGGCGGGAGAGTGCTAGAGCCTGTGGTTGAAGCACAGGATGAAGTAAATGCTTATCTGGCTGCTGTGAATTGGTAATATTGAGATAAATCAAAGGTCAGGTTTTTTTTTTTTTTGTGTGTGGTGTGGGTCGTGTTTCTCCCTGTCTCTCTGGTTTGTGAAGTGTGTGTGAGTCTGTGTGTGTGTGTGTGTGTGTGTGTGTGTGTGTGAGGGAAGACGCGGGGGGTGTTTGCAACAGAGCCGATCTCACGCTCTGACAGGAGCAGAGCTGTGAAAGCTGACACAGCCCCCCCCCCCCCCCCCCAGAGGTAGAATGCTGTGCTGTAAATTCAGCCACACGCAGAAATCCGAGCGTACCACCGACCCGCCCTCGCCCCCCCCCCCCCAACCCCCCCCCCCTCCCCCCCCCCCCCCCAAACTGTGGCCCTGGCCTTTGGCTAACTGTTAGAGCTCGGTGGAACCCCCACCCTATCTGTCCCTGCCCGCGTGCGCACACACACGCACACACACACTGCACGCACGCACACACACACTGCGTATGCACACACACACTGCGTACGCACACACACACACACACACACACTGCGTACGCACACACACACACACACTGCGTACGCACACACACACACACACTGCGTACGCACACACACACTGCGCGCGCACACACACACACACTGCGTACGCACACACACACACACACACACACACACTGCGTACGCACACACACACTGCGCGCACACACACTGCGTACGCACACACACTCGCTCGCCCTTTAGTTACATACCGCTCCACATAGCAGACAGTACAAAGGGCAACCGCTCTCCACTTCACATGTACACACACGAGCTAAACTCACACACTCACTGCGTACACGCACACACACATGCGAGCTAAACTCACACACTCACTCTGTACACACACACACTGCGTACACGCACACACACACTGCGTGAACGCACACTCTGCGTGAACACACACACACACACACACTGCGTACATGCACACACACACTGCGTGAACGCACACACGCACACTGCGTACACGCACACACACATGTGAGCTAAACTCACACACTCACTCTGTACACACACACACTGCGTACACACACACGGACACACACACACTGCAGACACACACACACACTGCGTACGCACACACACTGCTGACTCAGCACACACTCACAATCACGTGGACTTGGCTATTCTATAAGCTGCGTCGCCGTGGGAGACCAGCTGACTGGGATATTCTGGGATGGCAGTGGGATCAGTCAGCTGTTTTAGATCTGGCTTTGCACACGTCACAGCATTACACAAACGTCACAGATGGTCACAGAATTACACACGTCACAGCTTTACACAAACGTCACAGTCGCATGACACACTCGCACACGTCACACCTTTACACACGGTCACACACTGTCACGTGACACACACTACTAATACACCGTTACGCGGTCAGACCGCATCACAGAAAGAGGACCAGGGTTAGACCGCTCCCGTCGCACCTGGCTTGAGAAGAGTAGGCCGGGTACCTTGCGATGACATCAGCGGTTAATGAGAGCCAATGAAAACGTACGGTTCCAATCTGTGAAGGCCGAACTCTGAAAGTGTTCCAGAGGCGTATCTTTCTGTGCCTGTGACCCCCGGAGCGTAGTCTGACCCCCCGGATGTGAGCGCTAGCCCCCCCACGCCCCTCCAAACCGCCTCTCCAGACCGCCACTATTGACAATTTCCTGAGGAATGCGAGCGCGTGTGACTGTGTGTGAGTGTGAGTGTGTGTGTGAGTGTGAGTGTGAGTGCATATGTTTGAGAGTGTGTGTGCGTGTATGTGTGAATGTGTTTGAAGGTGTGTGAGTGTGTGTGTGTGTGTGTGTGTGTGTGTGTGTGTGTGTGTGTGAAGCCCTTTCATAAGGGTGGGCAGAGATCCTGTCCAAATCAGAGACAGACTGAGAGCATGTGGAGCAGAGACATGCAGGGTATTCACACACATACACACTCACGAACACACACATGCACGCACATACACTCACACATACACACTCGCGTACACACATACACACTCACACACACACATGCACGCACACACTCACACACACACTCACGTACACACACACACACACACACACACACACACACACATCTCAGTCACTGTTTCCATGGGATTACATGCACGCACACACTCACACATATCTCAGTCACTGTTTCCATGGGATTACACACACACACACACATACACTCACACACACTCAAACATATGCACACACACATTCACACACACACACTCACACGCTCACACGAACACGCACACAGTCGCAGGAACAACACATTCCATTGAACAGTGGGTTTTTATATAAACCTTGTATCCCTCTCCAAGTCTTAACAGTGCTCTGTGCAAGCGTGCCAGCGCATTGTAAAACTGAGCACAGTTACCTAAGTAATCCCGAACCACGGGTTTCCTGTGTGAAGAAGTGGTGCACAGGGCAAGAGCGCTTGGGTGGCGGTTCATATGCAGACTGCCTTTTGTAAGTCGTGAGCTTTCACAGTCAGGTTAATATGACTTTGTGAGGACAGTATGTAAGTAATTGCTCATGACACATTTATACAAAGTGCTTGTAACCTAGTTTTAAACCACTGATCAGTAGAACCTCTCAGTACATTAGAAAAGGCACAGAAAACACCATAAACATGACTCTGTGTGTGTAAATGCTTGTGTGTGGCTGTGTGTGTATGCGCATACGCGTGTGTGTGTTTGTGTGTCTGCGTATGTGTGTGTACAAGTGTGTGTGTAAATGCTTGTGTGTGGCTGTGTGTGTCTGCGCATATGCGTTTGTGTGTTTGTGTGTCCTGCGTATATGTGTGTACAAGTGTGTGTGTAAATGCTTGTGTGTGGCTGTGTGTGTCTGCGTATGTGTGTACAAGTGTGTGTGTAATTGCTTGTGTGTGGCTGTGTGTGTCTGCGCATATGCGTGTGTGTGTTTGTGTGTCCTGCATATATGTGTGTACAAGTGTGTGTGTAAATGCTTGTGTGTGGCTGTGTGTGTCTGCGTATGTGTGTGTGTCTCCATCACAGCCATGCGAGGCCTGTCTGTCGGGCTCAGCTGGTGGCCGGTTGTCGTGGCGATTAAGGCACCCGGTTCGAGTGGGCGGACCGGGCCAGCGCGTAGTGGGGGGGGGGGGGGGGGGGGGGGGGTTGGCAGTAGAGCGCACGGGCGGGGGGGGGAGAGAGGCGTCACGTCCTCTAATGAGATCGTCTGGGCCCGTGCAGCCTCACTCACTCACTCACTCACTCACCGTTTCCATGGGATTACATAACCGGGCCGCCCCGGCGGGATCGTCCGGGCAACCGGTCCGGCCGCCGACGTCACCTCCCGCACGCCTCCAGATTAGAGGCTCGGAGCCCGTTAATGCGCTCTCTCTCTCTCTCTCTCTCTCTCTCTCTCTCTCTCTCCCATCTGTGTCCCTGCCGCGCTCTCCCTCTCTCTACCGTCTCTTCCTCTGTCTCTCTGTTGAGATCGCATTGATAGGGAGACAGCGGGAGATTTTTGCACATTCAGAACGACAGCAGGATAAAATCTAATCCAGTCAAAAAAAAAAAAAAAAAAAAATTTTTGGAAAATGCCCCTTTTAAAAAAAAATTAAATAGATAAAGCAGAAAAAGACCCATGAGTTACACAGGAAACGGGGCGGAGGCACATAAAGGGTTAAAATAAACTCGTTTGGGAATGAGGAGGGCCGAGTGTTCACTGGAAGCCGGTCGGTCGCGTAGGCTGCAAATCAAGCGTGAAAATCTGAGTCAGATCTGAGATCAGTGCTGTGGGATCCACAAATGGGCAAATCGTGTCTACTGGGCTCAGCACAAACTGTTCTCAGGTCAGTCACGGCGCCGTACAACGTATCCCCCCCCCCCCCTTTCCCCTGCTCAAACCTGAAAACTCAGAGGTGTGCAGCCCTGGTCATGGGGAGCGGAAGAGTGTGTGCATGCTGGGATTTGTATTTTTTTGGTCCCAACCAATAACTGTGGCTTCGTTGATGTAAAACAGCCGGCTGCACTCCTGCGCTGGACCACAGGAAAGCGTTCTCACCAAGGACACACGCGACCAGCCTGACGCACACGTCCAGCCTGCAGCTGCTGCTCACGACTTTAGCAAAACTGTCAGATCCAATAAACTACCGGCCCAATGAAACGAGTCAGAACAAGGGGCTGCCGCAAAATCCAGGAACGGACCGGCTGAGCTCCACTGTGAGGACCCCGCGCGTGTGGATTAGGATTTCTAATCCTAAGTGTGTGTGTGTGTGTGTGTGTGTGTGCGCGCACGCGTGTGTGTTTGTGCGGTGTGTGTGTGTGTGTGTGTGTGTGTGTGCGTGCGCGTGCGTGTGTGTGTGCACGTGTTTGTGCGTGTGTGTGTGTGTGTGTGTGTGCATGTGTGTGCGTTTCAGTGATGTACAGCTGGTAGATCACTGTGTGAGGCTGTCTGTCTCCAGGCCCGTTGGAGTGCGTGGGGGCAGGTGACTCATCACACACGGCTACGGTCGTTAGGGTAGAGGGACTCTGAAGGGAAACGCGCCAACCTCACACACACACACTCACACAAATACACACATACACACACACTCAGACAAACACTCACACACGCACGCACGCACGCACACACACACACGCGCACACACACACTCGCACGCTCGCACTCATGCACACACGCACACACACACACATTCACACATTCACACAGACATGCACACGTGCGCACACTCACACACATGCACGCTCGCACTCATGCACACACACACACACACGCACGCTTGCTCGCACACAGAATGACTGGAACGGCTTGCTCACAGAAAGCAGTGTATGTCAAGTGGGCAGCCATTTTGGATAAAACTGAAACATCACATGGCTACTCCAATCCTGGCGGGGGCGCTGTGTTTTATGTACTCTCTATAAAGCCACTTCCAGTGTCAGGCATGGGCAGCATGTCGGACACGATTTGTGCCTGCCCACAGTTGCCATGCTGGGAGAATGAGTCTTCCCGTCAACCTCAGAATGGGGCGGAGTTACCTTTTGCTGTCAATCCTGGACATGTGCTTCCTCACGATTGGTTGAAATCAGCCTGTCACTGGTAACAGCCAATGTTGCTCCACCAGTTTGGGTGGAGGGGGATCTGCATTCTGATCCTCTTTAACACATTCCCCTTCCCTTAGAGTGATTACATTTGTGACATCGAGTGAACTTAAGGTGCTCTGCAAGGGAGGATAGACCAGGAACAACCCAAAGTGGATCTTAACGGCCCACGAGAGACTGGAATCGTTCCCGCCCCTTTCATAAATAGGAACCAAAGGCCTCTTGGTTTGGCTGCCATCTTCTCATCCCGGCATTTTGGGGATTCTCCCCAAAGCCAGAGGAGGGAACGTCAGGGAGAAAGCTGACCGTACACCAGGAACCCCTGTGGCTCTCCAAGACCAGGGTTGGTTTATTCATTCATTCAGTGTTTCAATCATTTGAGGAAAAAGTTCAAAAAAGGATCAAACTCAAATCCTGGTTTCCAGGGTCTAAAATGGGCGATCATTGACAGAAAACCACAAAAACCTGTAAAACAGTTAAACCTACAGACACCGGTACCTAGGGGACTAATAAAGAATGGTGCTGAGAATTATGGGTACAGCTGAAGTCTGTGTCCTTGGTGTCTGTTAGGCAATGTTAACACCGCAGGTCTTGATGCCCAGATCAGATTTTTTTTGCCTGTATCCTATTTTTTTTTACCGCCTGTTTGCGTCTACTTTTAAAAGTGACCCATATCCGATACCGGTGCCCACACAGTTTACACTGGAAACAGCCCGCATGCGTACACACGGGTTTGGTTACTGATACGGACCAGCTGGCTCCTGGGACTACGCTCCGTCCCGGAGAATCTATGCTACTGCGGACGACCTATCCGTAACGTAAATAGAAACAAACAAACGCCGTCCCTGCGTGAATGCATCCGCGTGATCGCCAGTCCTGACCCTGTGTAGTGCGACTGGCTCTGGGGGGCACGCCACAGAGAGAGATCACTTGGTGTCGGTGACGGCGAGTTTGCTCCCTCAGCATTTCACAGGAACAGCCCTTGCGTTTAGTTTAAGGTTTCTTTTGTTCGGGTTTTTGTTTGGTGAAGGTGTTTCTAAAACGACGCCAGTCTGCGTCGAGTCTCCTTGAGCCACCGGTGCGCTATTCAAATGGCCTACCGGTCAGTGACGTCATCGGGGCTCCAACTGGAAGTCCGCACCCACACTACTAGCTCGTTTCCTAACATTACTGATACGGAAGTAAACCACCACGCTGCCATAGCCATATCGGCATCTACAATGGACACAAAACGAGGAAAAAAATAAATATTCAATACCAACTAAGTGATTGGAATGAGCCCCCTTAGTCTTCTAACAGTAAACTGGAGCCCAAGGCCCCAAACTCTGACCTTTACTGGTGGGGCCACAACCCACACCACCAAATCCTGTTACCACTGCTGAGCCCGACACCAGTGGGTGGGTGGGGTGTGTGTGTGTGTGTGTCTCTGTGTCTCTGTGTCTGTCCCTGTGTGTGTGTGAGAGAGAGAGAGAGAGAGAGGGAGACTTCACTGTACTTCTTTTATTATTTTATTGTAATGACAGTCACATGCAGAATGGTATGGCAGAGTGCAATAGTCTACATTTCCATTTCTGTGAACGTGGAGATCAGGGATGATGCTCCTGAGGAGCAGAGGAGCAGAGGAGCATTGAGGAAGAGGCAGGAGATGTCTGTAGGAGGTGCAGTATCTCCTCCCGTCCTAGAGGAGGAGCGGCCAAGGCCTCCTCCAGGAGCTAACCTCCGTGGGTTAAATTAGTCTCTCAGTCAGGCACCCCTGCCTCAACACATCCCTGATCTACTTCCATCTCTATGTCCTAGATACATAACGTAGATGGTCTGGAATATGGTAGTGTCACAGAGGTGTAGTACTGCTAGCTCCTGTTTTTGCCTGAGAAACATATAAATCCTGTGCGTGTCTGTATGTAAGTTGCAACTTCCTCATATCCTGTTTTTTAGCTTAGTTCGTTTTTTTGCGGGTCCATTATAAGTAATTGCGCACAGTCTACGTTTGTGTGAGAATGAGGATGACTTGTCAGTGTCACATGACCGATTCTTTGGCCTGAGATGCCCAGTACTCCACAGGATCTTCCTCGTCTTCCTCCTCTTCCTCCCGTGCGTCGTAGGAAAGAGCAGACCACAACAGTTCTTCAGCTGGCAGCTTTAGCTGGGACACACGGACATAAAGCTTGCCAGTGAAGAACTGCTGCAGATCAGCCAACACGCACATGCACACGCGTGTGTGTACGCACACGCGCTCCTCCAGCCAGCCAGCCAGCCCTGCAGGGAGAGAGACGGTGGGGAGGGATGGAGGGATGGAGGGATGGGGGGGGGGGGGGAGAGAGAGACGAGGGGGGAGGGGGAGAGAGAGAGAGAAAAACGTCCATTAAACAGGAAGTGAGATCACTGCTCCACTGTCAGTCATGAGTAGAATTTGCTCAGCCAAGGCTCTGAGACACGCCCCCTACCCTGCCCCGCCCCCTGGGAACAGATTATCGGGGGGGGGGGGGGGACAGATAAGATTCCGCCCCCCCCCCCCCTCCCCAGTGCCCCACGGAGCTGCTGACCCAGGGCAGAGGTCTGGTGGGGGGATGGGGGGGCTCAAAGTCCTCACTGGTTTCCTTCCTCCCTCGCCCCCCCCCACTCTGTTTCTCTCCCTCTCTCCCTCCCTCTCTCTTTTGAAGCAGTTCTTTCCGTCGATTCTGCAGCCACAATAGAGAGGCTTAAATCTCTTCACACCCAGAGAGCCATAGGGGTGTGTGGTCATGTGCTCTGCCCCCCCCTCCCCCCCCTCAGATCCACATCTAATAGACCCACCCCCCCCCCCCCTCCCCCCCCCCTCCCATTTTACACACTCCTGAGGGAAGCCTCAGGAATCACAGGGCACATCACTGACCCTTCTGCCTCAAACTGCAGGATAGAGCGTACAGACACACACACACACACACACACACACACACACACAGTCTCTCTGTCTCTCTCTCTCTGGCACTTTGACAGACTGCGCTGAAGCCAGTAGGTGCGTCAGTGCGAGTGACTGTGCAGAAATCAGTCTGCGTCACTGAGGGGCTGAGCTGCACAACTATACACACCCACTGCTGAACGTGTGAACTACACACACACACACACACACACACACAGCAGTGCACAGACCCCGCACACACACACACAGCAGTGCACAGACCCCTCTCACTCACACACACACACACACAACCACTCAAACACAAGTATACATACACACATATGCACATACAAGCACTCAAATACAAGTATATCTTGCACACACACAAAACCACAAAACGTGCATACACCAGCACTCAGACGCAAGTACACACACACACACACACACACATCCACCCCGGTTGCATGCGGAACATTGCGTTCCCACTGCATACAGTCCGGGACTGATTTATTGCACACGTGCAGAGGCTTCTTAGAACAAATGTGGTGAGGTAGGGAGGGGGGCTGACCACTCCCCCAGACTTTAACACAAACGTCCGTCCGTCCGCCCCCCCCCCCCCCAACCCCCACCAGAACCTCACAAATGAAGTCATTAATCAAGCTGACCCCCGCCACTCATATTTCACACGACACCCGACAACAGTTGCCTGGGTGACGACCAGCGTCGGCGATCGCCCAGCTCACGTCACGGGAGGGAGGGGGGGAGAGAGAGAGAGAGAGGGAGAGAGAAGGAGGGAGAGAGAGAGAGGGGAGGGGGGAGGGGGGGGGGGGGGGGGCGGAACATGTCTGAACAACACCAGGTGTGTACACACACACACACACACTCTCTCACACACACACACACACACACACACACACACTCTCTCACACACACACACACACACACACACACACACACACACACACACACACACACACTCTCTCACGCACACACTCTCTCTCACGCACACACACACACACACTCACACACACTCACACACACACACACGCACACGCGCTGAGGACGCGCTGTGTGCGGAGTGACCTGCGGATCAATATGTGAGTCACCGCCTCCATTTTCCCCCGCTGAGGTTCCCAGGCTGGCAGCCGGCCGGTGCGCTCAGGTCAGAGAGCCCGGACGCCCGCAATCCGCCACGGCGCATTCCTGCAGTCCCGCACTGATCTGGGGTCAGCGCTTCCCCCCCAGCTGACCGGGACCATCCTCGCCTGTACCTCGCAGAGCTGCGCTGCACCGATGCATTGTGGGTCCCTTCTGAGGCGGAAGGGTTAGGGGGGAGGCTGGGATTGTGTGTGTTGTCCGTGTGTGGAGACTGGTTAGGCCACCAGCGCACCAGGTAACGGAAAACGACTAAGATGCTGGAGAATCAGAGCAGAGAGCAGTGCCAAGCAGTCAGAAGGTGATCGTGGCTGCAGGGTCATGAAATGGGAGAGGGAGACTGTGTGTGTGTGCGCGTGCATACTGGGACACCATGGTACCATAACCTGTAAGTTTTTCTTGTCACATGCGCACCTTCAGGACCTCTGCTAGACTAGCCTTTGCATAATGCAGCATGACCAGGTGTGGATATGAGGAGATTTTGATGTGCACCAAATCAGTGAACGTGAACATTTTACAAGCAGAAAGGAGACTGAACTGGACATCCGCTTACAGGGCGTGTGCAGATAAGAGCGACTGTGTGTGTGGCCTTTGCACTGCGGCCAGTTGCATACTTTCATTCATTCCAACGCATTACCCCCCCCCCCCCCATCACCAGCCTATCGGGAGTCAACATTCCCCAACCCCCATGACACACCCACGAAACAACCCTTGAGGAGTGTGGCAAAACCACTGCAAACCTCACAGTGTGAACTTGCCGTGGAACAGACCAAACATTTGAAATGAAATGTAATGCTCTGCCTTCTGGATGAGCCTCAAGAAGTCTGGGAGTGGCTGGGGGGTTATAGGCTTGGCCAATAAGTGATCTTATTGGCACTTGCAGGATGAAGTACAGAATTTTCGCTGGAACGGAGCTTCCAGGTAACAGCAAAACAAGAACGGCGGAGCCCCAAAAACTCCCACCTGCTCGTCGGGACACGCAGGACTCTTGTTTTTCCCCTCATGGACTTGGTTGCCGGGAGAGAGCGTTACCGAGGCAGTAAACAGGAAGTACGAGCCGGGTCTCATCCTGAGGACAGACGTCACTGGGGCCGTCCTGCGACTCCGCCACTTCCAAGCCCTGTGCGTGGCAGCGTAGGACACGCCGTCTCCAGCACTCGTGGGAAACAAGGAAGTTGGCAAGAGGCAGCGGATTGGGGAATGGACTGACCCAGAAGCACTGTTCCAGGATCAGCTGCTCAACTCTTTCGTAAAATGGCTGAAGAGCCTGATTGTGGTTCTGAAAGCAAGTTTTCAGTTGCTCTTTATTGACCCTGTCGGGTGTAATCTGTCCCCTGCATTTGACTCATCCTAGCTACTTAGGAGCAGCGGGCAGCCACAGTGCAGCACCAGGGGACCAGGTCCAGTGCTAAGACCTGGGTCTTGGTGAAGAGTAATGGCAGGAGTATGCCTAACCAGTCCAAGCAGTTTTAGACACAACCCAGGGATTGGGCTTTCTTCTGGACATATCCTAACCTTTAACCTTTACGAACCGAAAACATAAAACCGATCCTGTAGATAAGCACGCCTAACTCTGAGATGCTTTACGACCGTGGGCCCAGATCTAACACTTCACACAACTGGCACCCGTGGTTTCCAGACATTAATCTGCCACCAGGGCCCCCCAATTGGGTGAAGCGTTGAGAAAGAACGAGAGAACATCCGTTCAGAGGCCTTAAAAGGGGACGAAAGAGAAGACATCGGGGGGGGGGGGGGGGGGGGGGGGGGGTAGTGACGCTGAGAGTAAAGTACGGTGCCCCGGTGAACCCCTGTGACCCCTGCCTTCTGAAGCGTGTGAATAAAACGCGCGTGTGTGTGTGTGTGTGCGCGCACAGGCATCCACAGCTACATTCCAGCTCGCCAGCCAACAAACAAGGAAATTCCTGCGCTTTGTGAGAGAGACTCGCACTCCAGAGCGAGAGTGCGAAAGAGGGAGGGGGGTGTGGAGGGAGAACGAGGGGAGGGCGACCAAGAAGGAACACGCACACGCACACGCGGCTGAAATGTGACAGGGTGCAGATGTGACACTGGAAGTGAGGTCGTGGATGAAACCGCAAACAGGAAGAAGCCTCTGCAGCACAGCCGCGAGGGGAAAAAGCAACAACACGCATGTGATGGAGGACCCACCTCTCACAGCGCCCCAAAAAAGTTCCCACAATGCACCTAACAGTTCTTAGAATGCTTACAATGTTCTTGCAATACAGGGATTACTACCTTGTCACCTGCTTCCTGAAACCCAGATTTCAGCAGCGGGAGGCCAGGCACATCCACTTCAGCGCCTGCCTGTGATGCCACGATGCCCCAGAACGTGCCCCACCAGCCCCGTTAACGCCCAATGAGGATGAGGGCAGCTGGTCACCCCTGGCTGGAACACTGATGCACTGAGCTCTACAGTATACGGATGGGCCGACACAGCAGACACGGTTAATGGGTACAGCCCATCCAGATGAGAGAGAGATCACGGAATGTGTGTGTGTGCGTGTACATCCATACATGAATACAGATGAGCAGCGATTGTGACTAGATGGGCTGGGGTTCGAGCGAGGCTCAGGCTGGTATCTCCTCTCCGAGCACGTCGGTTCTGCGGAGACAGGCGTGGGGCGACAGCTTGAGAGAACACTCCGGCACATCGAGTCCCGGCTGCCAAGCCCAGCCACGTCTCCAGGAACAGCCTCCTGTGCTGTTACCAGGGACAGCCACACTGCGGGCTGTGTGTGTGTGTGTGTGTGTGTGTCCTCGACACCCCTACTGATCAACATGACCTTCTGTAGAACCCCCCCCCAGGGTACATCACATGATGACCTACAGGCACACCACTGACTAGATCACATGGTCTATAGGCACACCCTTGACCAGGTCACATGACTCCCAACACACACACACACACACACGGAGTGGACTCAGATCACATGACCCCACATAAACAAAATCCCTAACCAGATTACGTGCACATTCTTCACAGTAACAATAGACAAGCTTTCAAGGATCAGGCCCCTGATCTGAGATCAGCTACATAGAGCGCTGCAGAAAACACGTTCAGTGGAAGACACTGTTCTGAGATCAGACTGAACTGCTAGATCCCCTTTCTGCCACCAGTGTCCTGTGAGAGTGATGTAACAGTAGCGATAAACCTTTATAATACAAGGGAAAATTCCACAAAGTTCACAGTCAAATCTGGCAAGGACAATTCTGAATCGGTCATGAAAAAACAAGTCCACGACCGTGAACAAGACCTCAAATTTGTGCGGAACACACGTGGATATTCAAGACCCAAATCGGCTGTCGGGAGGTTTGCTTTTCTGTTGCGACATTAAAATGAAAGCGCCTGGAGCTTGAAATATCCCCCTGACTTCCTGTGAAACTTCTGTTTTTTTTTTTTTTTTTTTTTGAGAAGGGTGCACACTGACCTGTAACAGAGAAAGCTGAGATTCCAGAAACCCTCTCCAACAAGCGGACTCGAGCCTGCCTGCCGCTAACACAGAGACAGCCTGCTCTGGAGCAGCTATGGAGCAGCTACGGACCAGGTCTGCGCTTCACGGCGATTCGTTTTTCCTAATCTGCTAATGCTGTAGTCCCTGGAGGGCAGGCATTTCATGCAGCCGTTTGACGAAGCTGCCCTTCGGACCTCATTCAGTTACCGACGTCGCAGGCTAATTAACACGAGTCCTCCGCTAGCAGGCGTGAGCTCCCAACAGCTCGAGCACGTTGCAGCAACCCTGCTCTGCTAGGGAAACAGTCTGCGGGGCCAGCTGGTCCGATTACTGCGTACCGCACACCGAGAGCAGAACTAGTTTGCCACAACTTCTGCAAAAAAAAAAAAAAACTATGTGCACAAAGGACTACTTCTGTACTTCTGAATTGAAATTGTGTGTGTGTGGCATTACAGTATTGACGCATCAGTGGTTTGAAAATCTCCTGACCATCCTAGCCTAAGTAGCCACGCTCAGTTTTAACGGATCCACGTGCAGCATCACAAGGAAAGCTGGTGTACCTGGTCTAGCATTAGCAGGCTTTTTCCCAGGTTCCTCTGGAAGGCTGTGCAGGGGGACAGAGTGATAAAGGTGTGATAGTCCAGACTGTTCCAGGCCTTGCCCTTGTACAGCACGTCTGCAGTCTGGAGCGCGCGTCTCGTCCACAGCTCACACTGCACAGCCTTCAGCCTCAAGGCCTCCCGTCTGCGCACCACACCAAGCGACCTCTCTCTCGTTCTCCCCCTCTGTCTTTCCCCCGCCTTCTCTATCCTTTATCCTCCACATTCCTACCTTCTATCGTTCTTACTCCCTCCATTCTTCCCCTCTTCTCTTTTACTCTGTTCTCACTCCCTCATTCCCCTTCACTCCCTCCCTCTCTCTCACTCACTCTCCCTTCATTTTCCTTCCTCTTGGTCTCTCCGTTCAGGTTTCCACATTCTCGGAATTCCTGGTGCATATGGTAAAAATTCCACCCAGCCTGTCGCTGCTCTGAGAGCTGTCTGCACCGTGTGTGAGAGAGAGAGAGAGAGAGAGAGAGAAAACTTTAAAATGGAGGCCAGGCCAAGCACAGAACGTTCTCACAACACGTCTATGATGTCATAATGAACTTGGTAACATTTCTGCAGTGTTGCGGCACATGAGGAGGACATTACACTGGGCTGGAAAAGCAGTGTATCTAGGGATGGGGGGGGGGAGGGGTGTCTGCACGTTTCGACGGGTCTACGGTATTCCATCTGGCAACCAGAGCCATGGTCAACAAGGCGCAGCTGCTCGCACGGGTGCAAGACCGGCACGCACAGCAAGTGCTCCTCAGCCACTTAGCGCATGGAGCTTTAACACCGGCTCACGTAGAGGATAAAACTCCCGACACTGGATCGTCTTCCTCCTCACTAAACGTTCTGACCTCAGGTCCTTTCTGACGTACAGGGGGGCATGTCTACCTACAGCCCCCATAAAACTACAACTCCCAGCATCCTCGACATGGCCTTAATTTTAACCAGAGCAAACACTGCAGAATTCAGAAGTGTGACTCCCCCCACACCCACCACCGCCTACTCCAATGCGCTTGAACACGCTCCAATACCCAACATTTTGGTGGGGGTGTGGGATCAGCACAAAAACAAAAGCAGCTTGATCAGCATTCCAGTCGCCGAAAGATTCCAACCCGCAACCCCCCAACCTTGTGTGGGTTCCAGGACATGGTGCATTTCCTGCTCCTGGTATTCAGCTGCAGCCACCCCCCTTCCCCCCAAATGGCGTCTGAAAACCGAGGGACACATTTATGAGACCCACACAGCACATTCGCGCAGATGACAGCCTGCATAAGTAATCTGGGCATATAGTGCCTCCAATGACTCACACACACCCTTTCAATACAGGTATATAGTTTCAGAGCCTGATTCGTCGCCTGCATCAGTGTAATCCATGCACTCCCACATCTATTCCAGCTGCTCTGTGATTGCTTGGTTTTGCCTGGTGGATCACTCTACCTTAGCAACCCGCCCTTGAGGATCTGGACAGACCCTGTGTCTGCCGATCAAGAGAGCTGCTGATTGGTGGACAAGCCCGGCAACAGAACTCGACAGACAAGGAAGGCCAAAGACTGGTTGATCCATCTGTGATCAGCCTGTCTGTTCTTATGTCTGAGGATGAGCCAACTCCCAACATGGCACAAATCCCAAACTTCCAACGCAGCCTGACTTTCCCCAGGTCCCTATGTGTTAACCGGCTGAAAGGGGGCCTGGTTTTACACATCAGAGCTGGAGGAAGGGGGGGGGGGAGAGGAGGGAGGGAAATTTTCCATTCCCCTGAGCTCTATTAAAGGTTTGTCTCTGGGCTGCTCCAGCGAGAAGGAGCAGGAGGAAGCCGTAGCCTGGTCACCGTGCTACGGGGGGGAATCGTGCTTATACGAGGCCATTTTTGGATGCTTCGGGTTGCTTTAAAATTGATATAGATTTTGACACAGACATGCATCAGCACAGACAGAGACACCATGCAGACGGAGAGAGATTGGGTGAGCAAGCGATAGCTACCCAGAGGGGACCTGTGACTCTCTTCCGTCCTCATAATGTTTTGCACTCATAGTGTTTTAAACACCGTGGCCTGTTACGCCCACAATGTGAGGCCTTTTTAACATTGAGGCCTGTAACACACACACACGGCAAGGCCTGTTAATCAGAATGAGGCCCAAGTTGTACAGCGGGTGGTCTGTAATACAGTGTAGCCGGTCTCGTATGAGCAGTGCCAGCCTCTCTGCTTCTACTCCACAGAAACAGTATATTTCTCCCCATGACTCCCATCGCACGGCACCGGCCCAGTTCTGCCCCCCCCCCCCCCCCCCCCCCCCGAGGGGCGAGAGTCGCTCTCCCTGCTCCCCGAACCAGCCCTCGTCCCAGCGGCCATTTTCTCTCCCACAGACGGAGCTCCACAGGCCACACCCCCCGGGGACCCCGATTGGTCCAGGCCCCGGGGGGGAATGCGGGAACGGATCTGAATGCAGGACGTGCCAAACGGCAGGCCCCCGCGGGCCCTCGGGTTTAATCGGAGCGCGCGGACAGGCGACGGCGGGGGGTCGGCGGCTTCCGACAGAGACGGGCGTTCGACGCGATGACGAGCCGGCCCCGCCCACAACGCCCCCGCTCTCCCGGCGCGGCGCCTCTGCAGTGTCACCCCTCCTCCGACGCCAAGCTGTGTGACGCACTCGCCGACAGCAGCGCGTCGTGACGGCTCGCTCTCACACGCACACACACACACACACACACAGCGTGCGCCCGTGCAAAACGCAAACCCCTGCATGCTCTTACACACCCGGGCACATGCACGCGCGCAAGATCACGGCAACAGAGCGGCTCGGTTCCTCTAAGTCAAGATCATGTGTCTGAGAAGCCTTCATACAGCATTCTGTTTAATACTGATGGCCTTCACCTAGCCTGTACTGCCCTGAACCACCAAAAGATCTTTTTTTTTTTAAAAACTCCCCAATCCCCACAGAGCAGAGTGCCGGAACGTTCTGGCACCGCCAGCCATTTCGCTTTCTCGGCTGAGACGCCATTTCAATTATCAGGATATATTAGGAGGCTGTTGGGCTGCAGGAATAGGCCCTGACACACAGCCGTGGGACTCGGAAAACCAGAGAGACAATTACCAGCTTTAAAAAAAAATTTAGAAAAAGACCACCAAGGCAACTGCTGGCATGAAAATCGAGCTCGTACAGTGGTGTCCCGCAAATGTGCGGATAGTCGCAAACTCGTCAACTAACTAGAAAAAAAACCTTTTTTTTCTGAACAAAAAGACGCTTCTGCAAGTCATCGACGGCCCCGTCGAAACGACAGGACGTGTTAATCGGCGCGAGGAAGCGCGCGGTCCGGGGCGATCCTAAATCGTGGCGGAATTGACCGCGCGGTCGGGCCGCTCCCCGCGGGGACCCGTCTTGCGCTTTCCCAGTCGCGGTCCCGACCGCACGGTCCTGCAGCAGCACCCCTGGAATGTGGCGCTCCCTCGCTACATCACCCAGGGCCGCCCCTAACCCCCCCCCCCCCCCACCCCTCCCCCCCCCCACGCTCGGCTTCCCGGGATTCCAGAACCCCGGCCGGGCTCCGCCGTGCCGCGTGGACGCACGCATGTGATCGGGACTTCCCTGGCACGCCCTGCACAAACGCCTGGTTCACGTGAACGCCCGTTTAAAAAAAAAAAAAAAAAAAAGGGGGGGGGGGGGGGGAGATCGTCCCTGTGACCTTACATCAGAGCACGTAACTGCCAGAAGAGCCAGGGGTGAGAGGGGCGTGGGGGACTGGGGGTGGGGGGGGTGGGCGGCGAGGTGGGAGGGGCAGGGGAGAGGGGGGCAGGGGCGCTCAGGTCTTTACAGGAATTGCGTTGTGAGCAGTCACATTTTAACTTCAAACCCCCCCCCCCCATCCACCCACCCCCCTTCCCTTCACCCCAAGCTCGTGTAGAAATCAGCAAACCACGGTTGCATAACCATGAGAGAGCATTTAAACAGGGTTAAACTTACATAATTTCTGTTTCCAATCAGACAATCGGGAGGGGGAAAAGAACACAGAAAACCCAATGTTCACGACTGGAGGGGGATTTTCTTAAAATGTATTTTCAAAATAAATGCTCCCTTTCAAACCATCCAAATCAACCGAAGGATCAGAGAAACTGATTATTTAAAATTCATGTTAAAGTGATCTGTGGTAGATGTTCTTTAAATGTCACGTTTCGGCATGTTTGTATTCCAGGCTATGAGGAAACATTCCACAAGTGGCAAACATTTTGTTAAGGTAGAATGTTAGAGAAGATAAAAATATGTTTGCATTTACCCGCGACGTGTGAAAGAAAAATGAACGCTGACCAAATGTTTAAACTACGCAATTTATCGGTAATACCGATTCAAACGAGCCGTTTAGAATATTAGCTAATATTTCATTTCCCCTCTCAGTAAACGTTACATGTTCTGGCAGTTCATGTTAAAACTTAGCCTGTGTAAACAGGATATAAAGCCTAAAAAAATATGCATTTAAAAAAAAAAAAAACTACAAAAGGCCATGTCGAAGCGGAAATAAACTGGAGAATTCGAAAAAAAAACTCCACTGTATTATATTTTTTTCCCTAAATTGTGGGGTGGAAAATGTTGCTCCGTGCTGCACCGCAAAGGGTGTGGCCTTATGGAATTCGCCTGCTTGTCTTCGGACAGGATTTACCCAGGTTTAAAAGACTGCATGTCCAGACGAAGTGATTAAGCATTTTAGCAAGGCAAGGTTTGCTTTTTTTTTGCGGGGCACTACCCCTCAGTGGAAATCGGTTCAGTTGAACAAATACGCAAATCAAATAACTACCGATGGCCTTCAAATAAAATCCCATGATTAACGCTAAACGTTAAGTAACACGCGTAAACGTATTTATCGAAGTTAGGAATATTTTTAAACATGCGAGCTCAATATGGGCACTTGCTCCGAAGTAGGCCCCGAAATTAGATTTTCTATGGCTAAGTTGACATAGTTCAAATTCTTGACGGTAAAAGGAAGCCGCTGGTTCCCGAGGCACTGAATCAAATGATATTTCCCCGAACTTTAGGGCTTGGTCCGATTAACAGACTCTTTGTGCATTTAAGCAATTCTATCATTAAAGTTTAAGAACATTGGCTATCCAAATACTGCGCCTAAGACCGCATACTTTTCAGAAAAGGGTGTTTCCCAGTCGTAGCCTACTGTAGAGCTGGTTTTCTCGTCATGTGCAAATGAGTAACACTAAAATTAAAGTTGCGTAGTTTTATAATCAACTAAGCCTATACTAAGGGCTAAACAATTTTTTTTGATGCCTGTCGAATGTTTTATTTTTAACTAGGCTATTGAAGAGCAACGACTGCCAACTTGGCACACGGCCGCAATAATGCACGATTTCGAACCGATCGTGTTACTCATTGCAGCTAACGAGCGACTTCCTCTGCTACCTATTCGATTATATAGCTATACGCTACCACGGGCTATATTTTATAGCATTAAAGTTTTTTTGAACAACAGGGAGCCAAGACACTGGTATTTCCTGAGTTAACGGTACGCTACTAATAGCCACTAGTGGGAGTGGACAGGCTAATGGCTACTTACTTTTCTTGTGGATCTCCGCAAAACCATATCTTAATCTGTAGGCTACCCGGCGACACCGCTCTGAACGAGTGTGCTTCTCCAACGTTCAAGCAATTCTGGCGTGAGTTAGCGAGCGTCAGACTTTTTTTTATCCTGGAAAATGAGCGAGCGGTGGGGGTGCCGTACCCACCCCATCCACTGACACTTCCCCTCTGTACTCTGTCCGTAGGTTGGTCTCCAGATAACTTGTGCGTAGCCCGTTTAACGGCAATGTTCAGTTATACAGGCTATCCGATATATCCGATCTGTGCCGTATTTGTACTGAATCTCGACTTAAACACAATTCAAGACTATATAGCCCGTTTGTTGCGAACTCTGACATCCACAGATCTATAGCATGGCAACTTTGTATCGGGTCAGATTAAATCTCGATAGTTTATCACATTTTCAATCGAAGGTGTGGTAGCCGGTTTTTATTAACATTTTAGACCGGGAAGTCGCCCGCCTGCTATGGTTCTGAAGCGTCACATTTAATGAATTGCGACGCGATCTTCCAGAAGCCCTTTATTTTAAAGCCCCACCTTAACCTTCGATCAACTTCGACAGTTCGTTAACGGCCTGGCGTCTTTTCCCCGCTCCCTCTCTGAAGGACAGTTGAAGGCAGCAACGAAAAACTTTCTATAGATACTTACATGAGACGAGTCCCCTTGTCTCGATTTGGGGAACCGCAGACCCTGTCATTTTCTCTGATTTCTGGGCTCCTAGTACGGCTCGCCTTCTCTCCCGATTCCAACTACCTTCAAACCGGCTTCTCAGTCCGATCAGCTGGCAGAGCAATGACGCGATCAGCAACAGCTGGCCAATGGAACTCTAACGTCAAAGAGCAGCTATGACGCCCGCCTCCCAAGATCTTGAATGGCAAGTTGTCCAGCCAATAGCATGTCCGAAGCCACGAGTAAAAAGGCGTGGAAAAGATTGAATCACCAATTGAAAATTTAGAGCTGCAAATGACGCCTATTCTCTTATTCAATAAAAACGCATGGAATAGAAGACACTCTTCCTTATCTACAGCGAGTGCTCAGAACAGGAGCGATTGGCCAATGAGAATAGGTCTTAAAGCAGGCTTAAATTCAAGCAATTAATTATGGGGCATGTAGTGTTTTACAGTGGCATGTCTGTAAGCCTGAGTGAACTAGTGCTAAATGCAAAGTCTGTGTGAGTTGGCACTTTTTCTTTGAAAGCAATTCATTCACATTGACTGCTTAAAATTCTACTTTAAAATGCACTGCATTTGTTTAATTAGGGGTGTTTCAAAGAATGCTTTGTGTGAAGGCGGTAGGCCATAGGTGTCTTGATGCCTAACGGGTTTTGTCGAATTTTCACCATAGGGCGGGGATCTGCTGAATTAATTTCCTTGAATAGTTGCGGTATTTCGCAGTTGCTGAAATATCTTGCGTCTTGCCCGAACACGATCCATCAACGCATAACCACAAAAAAAGACAGCAATTGCCGGAATACCCTGGAACCTTCCATACTTCCTGTTGAATCCGCAGATACGCATAGTGTAGCCTGCGACTGAAAACTGCCAGCTTAGCTGAAGAAGTTTTCTGACGCATTGCTTTTGCCTGGGTTTGGCACGCGACGGCGTCACAGCTGTTTGCTGCGCGATCGCAGTTGAGTGACTCACGTGTTTGCTCCGTGACTATTCTGTTGGAATGCGTCCCGCGCGGGTGGCCCGCTGTCACGGAAGAGAGATGGGTCGACCTTGAATGCCAGTGTCAGGGCAGGCCTCGCGCGACTTTATTTCAAGACATCTGGACTATTTCTAGAGCATTTTTCTGTATTTATAAAACGACTAAATACATGTCATTTACTTCTCACGAATATCGGATTAGCCGCCTTACTTGTATTTTTATTTATTTTAAAATAGGAGACTTTTTCTCGGTGAGAACTCTTGGACTTGGTGAGCTGAGATTGGATCACTGATCCAGGGCCCTTGTCAGTCCCTGCAATATTTCTGCAAATTTCGGAAAGCAGAAGGAGTGTGATCTTAAGAGGAAATGACAGCCTCAGCTGATCACCGCACGTCTAAAGGTCAATGCTAGGCCCTGAACTGTGGAGACAAGTCTTTTATACCACTACACTGAAGGAAAAGATACAATCCTTAGGTAACCCCCCCCCCCCCCCCCCCCCCCAAATATATATATATATAACGTGGGAAGTACAGTGATTTCTACTTCTGTGCAAATAAACATACTTATGAATATATACTGCCAGATATATGCTAAATTAAGTCAGGTAACACAATTAGCTTTTAAGAAAAGCCTACCACATCCTCTCATTTGAATGTGTTACCTGACTTAAAGACATGTGTTGCTAACGGTTACATTTAGAATATTTAAAGCAGATTTAGTGTGTGATATTTAAAGCAACCAAGTGTGAGGAAGTCTATTTAACTTCTACAATTTAGGGGGGGGGGGCACATTTGTAAATCCTGTTGTGTTTGCTTATGAGCAACACTAATTTATACATCAGAAAAGTCTGAATCTAATGTGAGCATGTTAAGACAAGTGTTTCAGTCTCTATTTTAGAGACACACACACACACACTGATAAATAAATCCAGTCATCCTTGCTGAACTTCGATTGCACATTGTCACGGACATCTATGTACCGTCATTTTCCTGTCAGACTTGTATTATGCAATCAGCCTTTTTTCAATTAACTGGTGCCGGCCCTGTGGCAGATGGGCTCCGACTCCCCCCCCCCAAACCCCGCCCCCCCCCCCCCCCCCCCCGATTCAGGTTCTGCTCCAGGTTTGTTCCTGCTACCAGCCGGGGAGTTTTTTCCCCTTGCCACTGTGGCCCCAGGTCTGCTCTTGGGGGGGGGGGGTTCAGGCCCAGATCTCTGTTTAACCGCTTTGTGACAAGTGTCATTTGTAATAAGCGCTGTATAAATAGAACTGAATTGCGTTGAAACTGAAATAAGCAAACAGATGACCGGCCTCGGATGTGCAGGGTTTGGCCCGCCTGCGTGAGGGCGGACTTCCGACACTGACGGACCCCGGCTGCCTCACGCATAATTAAAGATGGCCGCCCGGCTCCTCTCAAACCCGGAGCAGCAAACAGGAAGTCGGCGGAGAGAGAGAGAGAGAGAGAGAGAGAGATAGGGAGAGAGAGAGAGAGATAGGAGAGAGAGGGAGAGGGAGAGATAGGGAGAGAGAGAGATAGAGGGAGAGAGAGAGAGAGAGAGATAGGGAGAGGGAGAGAGAGAGATAGGGAGAGAGAGAGAGAGAGCACTTCTGCGGCTCATGCCTTATTGATGGAAGCTTCGCTCGCCGAGGCCCCGCTGCTCCGAGCCGGGTGGGCGGGGCATCTGCTCGAGTGGCCCGTCGCTGTGAAACAGAAATTAATGAATTCGCTAATTAATTAACAGTAATAGCATAACGATCATGGTAATTGTCCTATGGGATGGCGGCATGCATACCTGAGAATGGCGGCATTTTAGGCCGTCACCCCCCCCCCCCCTTCAAGCAGAGAGAGGAAATGAGAATATTTCCCATGATGCCACGCTGTGACCCCCCCCCCCCCCCCCCTTCCGCTGAGCTGTTGTTGACGCAGTGCAAAGTCATGCAGGAATGAGCCAGGGGCCTGAAGCCGGCATTCCTCTCTCATTGCAAGGCCCCGGGGGGGGGGCGGGCGGTTGGGGTTGGGATGGGGGGGGGGTGTGCATAGAAGTTTCCGGAAAACTCTGGCGCTCCAGCGGCTGTTTCTGCTCGACTCCTGCCAGCGCTGCCCAGCGTCTCCTCTCCCCTCCCTCCTCTAGCGCTGTCCCCTGTGCTTCCCCGAATCCCTGGCCAGCCAATCACAGTGAGCCTGTCGGGGAGAACGGGGCGACGGGCAGTGTGTGTCACACTCTGTGCCTCCTCTGAGTCCTTATATCCGGTCCACAGAGAGCCCCTCTCTCTCTATCCCTTTCTCTCCCTCTATCCCTCTCTCTGTCTCTCCCTCTATCCCTCTATCCCTCTCTCTTTCTCTCCTTCTATCCCTCTATCCCCCTATCTCTTTCTCTGTCTCTCCCTCTCTCTCCCTCTCCTTCTCTCCCTCTATCCCTCTCTCTCCCTCTCCTTCTCTCCCTCTATCCCTCTCTATCCCTCTCTCTCTCTCTCTGCATCTGCTATATCTTCCTATCCTCCTCCTTTCTCTCCCTCTCTGCGGCCCTCTCTTTATCTCTGTCAGTCCCTCTATTTCTCTCTCCCTTTCTCATCCTCTCTATCTCTCTCTCTCTGTCCCTCTCTCTCCCTGATGTATCCCCCTCTTTCTCTCTCCCTCCCTCTTTTCTTGCATCTACCTGTATATCTTTCCCCCTCTCTACCTCTCTCTCATTCTCCCTGTACCTCTGTCTCCCCTTTGTGCTCTCTCTCTCCCTCTCTCACTCCCTCTCTCTCTGTGAGGGCACATTCGTCTCTCTCTGAATGTATTCCCGGAGTCAGTCATTCTTTCTCTTCGCCAGTGTCTGTGAGACACACACACACACACACACACACACGCATTTATAGCGAGGAAGACTCCGGTCGTAATTCTGGGTGCGAGACGAAGGCCCTGCGGGGGTAAAATGGCGTCTGAGGCCTGTGGAGACACACTCCCGCGTGTTACGCAACAACTCATCCTGCCACTCAGGAATGGGCTGCCAAGCTGCGCAGCTGAGCGGCTAAATCAGCACTCAGCTAATTTACACTGATAGAGCTCATTTATACTGACAGTACATTTACACTGATAGAGCTCATTTACACTGACAGAGTACATTTACACTGATAGAGCTCATTTACACTGACTGAGCTCATTTACACTGATAGAGCTCATTTACACTAAGAGTATATTTTACACTGATAGAGTACATTTACACTGATAGAGCTCATTTACACTGACAGAGTACATTTACACTAAGAGTATATTTTACACTGATAGAGCTCATTTACACTGACTGAGCTCATGTACACTAAGAGTATATTTTACACTGATAGAGCTCATTTACACTGACAGAGTACATTTACACTGATAGAGCTCATTTACACTGATAGAGCTAATTTACACTGATAGAGTTAATTTACATTGATAGAGCTCATTTACACTGATAGAGCTAATTTACACTGACAGAGTACATTTACATTGATAGAGCTCATTTACACTGTGACAGAGCTCATTTACACCGATAGAGTTAATTTACACTGACAGAGTATATTTTACACTGACCAAGTACATTGAACACTGTTAGTGTTGAATTAACACTGAACATTCATTTTCACTGTCTACATGCTCAGAAAAGGGACACGCTTTATGGGAGACTGGGGGGGGCGGGGGACCGGGGTACAGGAGCGCGCCGAGCGCTTCGCAGTGCCTGCGCCCTCGCGTCTGCACGCGGCCGTGCGTTTCCTGTTCTCGCCCGGGCACTTCCTGCACGGCGCGTGTGACTCATACTCGCTGCCCAAACAGACCGAGGCCTTGTTTCATGTATGGATATAGGCTGTCCCCTATAGCAACAGAACAAACAGTGCGGGGTGGGGTGGGGTGGGGTGGGGCGGGGTGGGGCAGGGGAGGGCCGGTACCTCTCTCTGTAAGAGAGATTATTTTGATCGCTTTCTCTCTCTTTCAGTATGAGTGTCTGTGTTTATACCCATTCCAAGTTCTTATCCGGTGATCCTGCAGATCCACATAACTGGTAGGTATTGCTCTCAAGACCATTTCCTAAATTTCCTAGATTTTTCTTCCCCCCCCCTCCCAGTCGTATTGAAGGCGCTGTTCCTTTAAGAGCGGTCTTTGGCAAGGGGAGAGCTAAGTAGCGGGTGCTGGCAGCCAACCAGGAGAGCCGCTGCCTCGAGCCCAGAGCCAATCAGAGGTCCTCCTGGGCGGAGGTTACAAAGTCAGACTGAACCCGGTGACTCAGCACAGCGAGCGAGCGTGAGCCGGGGCGGGGCGGGGCGCTCCGGAGGGCGGAACTCGCCGTCCAAACCTGAGAGGGAACACGGCGATAAATCCTGCCGAGAGGAGAGGCAGCACATTCTCTGAAACACAGTCAACAATATCATTATTATTATCTTTTTAAAAATCCAACTGTTCTCTTCAACATGGACAGTTTATGCCCAGAATGTTAGTCATACGATTAAAAAAAAAAAAGATTAGTTTGGAGTTTGGTGTCAAGCAAGAGTGGGCTTTTTTTTTTTTTTTTTTAAAGCTTTCCCCAGGGACACAAACTGAAACCTTACACCATAACTCAGCACATTACATGCGTAGGGCGAAAAGAACAGGATGTTTTTATCCCTTTCCGGTTTGCAGTTTGCAGCGGGGTTTTTTTTTTTTTATGAGTCTGCATCTCGGCGGTTACATGAACTCCTTGGTCTGTCCGCCGGCGGCCCGGAGCCCCACGCGGCCGGTGCCTGCGCCACGCAGCAGGATAAACACGGCGGACCCGAAAGCTGTGAAATCGGCAAACACAGAGGCGCGGCCACACACCTCACATCTCCTCCAGGGATCCTCTGGCGCTCAGATGTAACGCAACGCAGTCGGTGATCCTCACAATCCAAACAAAAAAACAAAAAACAATGTTCACCCATTTAAAGGAATTCCCGCACTGGGGTTTATTTTCGGTAGTCTGGCTGTCCCCGGATAATTGGGAAATCGCGGCCTTGTTCCTGTCGGCCAGGTTGCGCAGCACGGAAGATAACAGCTGGAAGGATCATACGCGTCGTTGCCGATTCATTTCACACTTTTTTTTTCTCTCTCTCTCTCTCTCTCTCTCTCTCTCGGGTCTGCATAATGTATATTGACAATATCACCCACGAGCAAAAAAAAAAAGAAAAAAAAAAAAAAATAGCGAACGCAGCCATCTAGCCTAAATAGGTCAAGCGGCAACACGACGTTGCCGGGCCTGCATTCTGATGTGTGGCGTGGCTTCCCCCCGTGTTCGAAAAACCCGACAATTATGAGAACGAGGCCGGGCGCGGGCTGCTGGAAAGTTCCAGAAACGTGAATATGCACGTTATTCTGAGCAGAGCCGCGACAGCCAGCGAAGCACACGCCCCTCCGGCACGGGCCGCTGGCTGCACACACACACACATACGCACACGCCGCCGCCGCGCACGCCATTCCGACACACACACCGACCCGCGCAGACACACACACACCCACCCGCGCACACACACACACACCGACCCGCGCAGACCACACACACACACACACACCGACCCGCGCAGACACACACACACACACACACCACCCGACCCGCGACACACACACACACACACACACCGACCCGCGCAGACACACACACACCGACCCGCGCAGACACACACAGTGAGAGAGAAAGGGACCTGTGTTTAAATGTGTGACTGGAATCTCTCTCTCTCTCTCTCTGTCCCCCCCTCCCTTTATCTACCTCTCTCTCTCTCTATCCCATGTGCCATTAAGAAACATGTAATTTCCCTCCTTCCTTGACAGAATTGTGTAACACACACACACACACACACACACTTTATTGATTAGTCTACAATTTATTCTACACAACTGTTATGAAATCATGCTTCACTCAGCAGACTTCACTGTAGCAGACTATTTTTTTTAGAAGAGCTAATAACATTAACACCACTGCAAAATTACGTAATAATAAAAAAACCAGGGTGCCAATATTATCCGTGGCAAGATTACTGCGATTAGCATTTTAGGTGCGCGTTCAGTGCATTTAAGAACTATATTTAGCCTTTAAGTCCGTACGGGAGTGACTGCAGAGGCAAATATCAGGAGGGATGTGGGTGTTTGTGTCCGACCGAGCGGTTTCCTCAGGAGAAACCGGAGCTGAGCCACCCCGCCCATGACTGTGCTGTACAGTACGGCGGGGGGGTCAGAGTGGGGGGGGGTGGAGGAGGGGGGGGAGTGCCGCTGGCACATTCAGAAACCAAATCCAATATATCAGTCCTGTGACTTTAAGAAATGACCACGTCATCAGACCCACATTTCCCTTATAAAAATCTGTGTGCACTGAACAACCCCCGCAGGCCAAATCAGCTGTTTCCATGTCCCCGCCCCCATGTGACGCACAGACTGCCCCCCCCCCCCCCCACCCCAAACACACACACGGACACACACACACACATGCGCACACACACGCGCACGCACACAGACAGACACACACACACACAGGCACAGACACACACACACACACACACACACACACACACACACACACACACACCAGCCACCGGTCGTATGCCACGCGCGCTGGAAATGGTGTAAATGGAGGCCAACTCAAACACGTGCAGCGCGCTGCATGCGGTGGGGAGGAAGTGAGACTGGCGGGAGGCCAGGGCCCCCAGTCTCTCCTGAGAGAGAGCACCCTTTCAGCCCCGGCTCTGGCCTGTCCCAGGCCCTCCTCTCATTACTGCCTCCATGGCGATATCATCATCGTCATCATCATCATCGCTATTATTGCTGTCTCAGGCTAGCGGAACATGCCGTCACAATGTGCTGTTCAGAGTTTTCAGGCCGCACGCACTCACCGGAGAAAAATGTGAGCTTTCGCAAGCCGAGCTCCGGCATGAGAACGGACTGTTTGTACTCACTCCTAACCCCCACCGCACAGTACCCACTCCTAACCCCCACCGCACAGTACCCACTCCTATCCCCCACTGCACAGTACCCACTCCTAACCCCCACAGCACAGTACCCACTCCTAACCGCACAGTACCCACTCCTAACCCCCACCACACAGTACCCACTCCTACCTCCACCACACAGTACCCACTCCTATCCCCCACCTGCACAGTGCCCACTCCTAACCCCCGCACAGTACCCACTCCTAACCCCCACCGCACAGTACCCACTCCTAACCCCCACCGCACAGTACCCACTCCTAACCCCCCACCGCACAGTACCCACTCCTAACCCCCACCACACAGTACCCACTCCTAACCCCCACTGCACAGTATCCACTCCTAACCCTAACCCCACAGTATCCACTCCTAACCCCCACCACACAGTACCCACTCCTAACCCCCACCGCACAGTACCCACTCCTAACCCCCACCGCACAGTACCCCACTCCTATCCCCCACTGCACAGTACCCCACTCCTATCCCCCCACACAGCACAGTACCCACTCCTAACCCCCACCGCACAGTACCCACTCCTAACCCCCAACACAGTACCCACTCCTAACCCCCACCACACAGTACCCACTCCTAACCGCACAGTACCCACTCCTAACCCCCACCACACAGTGCCCACTCCTAACCGCACAGTACCCACTCCTAACCCCCACCACACAGTACCCACTCCTAACCCCCACCGCACAGTACCCACTCCTAACCCCCACCGCACAGTACCCACTCCTAACCCCCACCACACAGTACCCACTCCTAACCCCCACTGCACAGTACCCACTCCTAACCCTAACCCCACAGTATCCACTCCTAACCCCCACCACACAGTACCCACTCCTATCCCCCACCACACAGTACCCACTCCTAACCCCCACTGCACAGTATCCACTCCTAACCCTAACCCCACAGTATCCACTCCTAACCCCCACTGCACAGTATCCACTCCTAACCCTAACCCCACAGTATCCACTCCTAACCCCCACTGCACAGTGTCCACTCCTAACCCCTACCACACAGTGCCCACTCCTATCCCCCACCACACAGTACCCACTCCTAACCCCCACTGCACAGTACCCACTCCTAACCCCTACCACACAGTGCCCACTCCTATCCCCCACCACACAGTACCCACTCCTAACCCCCACTGCACAGTACCCACTCCTAACCCCCACCACACAGTACCCACTCCTAACCCCCCCCCACTCCACAACCCCACAGTACCCCCACCACTCCCACCCCTAACCCCCACCGCACAGTACCCACTCCTATCCCCCCCGCACAGTACCCACTCCTAACCCCCACCACACAGTACCCACTCCTACCCCCACCGCACAGTACCCACTCCTAACCCCCACACACAGTACCCACTCCTAACCCCCACCCCCGCACAGAACCCACTCCTAACCCCCACCACACAGTACCACTCCTAACCCCCACCCACAGTACCCACTCCTAACCCCCACTGCACAGAACCCACTCCTAACCCCCACCCACAGTACCCACTCCTACCCCCTACCACACAGTACCCACTCCTACTGCCCCCCCCCCACACAGTGCCCACTCCTAACCCCCACCGCACAGTACCCACTCCTAACCCCCACTGCACAGTACCCACTCCTAACCCCCACCGCACAGTACCCACTCCTAACCCCCACCACACAGTACCCACTCCTAACCCCCACCCCACAGTACCCACTCCTAACCCCACAGTGCCCCTAACCCCCACCACACAGTACCCACTCCTAACCCCCACCACACAGTACCCACTCCTAACCCCCACCACACAGTACCCACTCCTAACCCCCACCACACAGTACCCACTCCTAACCCCCACTGCACAGTACCCACTCCTAACCCCCACCACACAGAACCCACTCCTAACCCCACAGTACCCACTCCTAACCCCACAGTACCCACTCCTATCCGACACCACTTACTTTTTCATTTTATTCTCTTTATTCATGTCAAGCTGTTGTCACGTCAACACAATTATAAATGACAGCTGACAGGACCATTGCTGAGCTGCACAGGGCATTTTTTAAGTAAAGAACCTGTAACCAGGCGAGGGTTGCTGTGTCATCACGCCGACTGCAGCCTGTGGTTGTGACAGGCTTGCCCCTTCGCCTTCACGTCGCTGCGGCAACGCACCGCGACCTTTGCCCCGACCCCTGAGTGACGTAGCGGCAGAGTGCGCCTCGGTGAAGCGGGGCGGTTTCCGGTGCGGGGGGGGGGGAACGGTGCGAGTCCCCCCCCCCCCCGTCCCGCTCTCTCCTCCTTCACACAAACCCTGCAGTGAGTCACAGGCCCCGCGTTTCGGCTCACCTCCAGCCCCACTGCTGATCCACGGACTCTGCCCTCCCGCTTGGAGCCGGTTTGCCTCGGAGGGGGCAAAGGGGCGGGTGTGAGGAGCATTTAAATCCTCCCCCCCCCCCCCCCCCCCCCCCCCCCCCCCCCCCCCCCCCCCCCCCCGTTCCATGGCTACATAGACTACCCTCAGTCACGGGATGGATCACCGTCTCCCCTTGACGAACCGGTTTGTGTTGTGGTTTCAGGACTGCCTCTTTTCACTGCGCTCCGCTCAAACAAACCTGCGGCTGCTCGCGCTTTCCACCCCGTCTCCTATTTGTTCAGTTCGTCTTTTTCTCTTTTTTTCTTCTTGGCAAAGAACCGAAATGAACTGGTGATTAATGGAATCTATGTAGAAAAAATTAACTTCCTTTTTCCTGAAAAAAAAAAAAAGGAACATGCAGGAATTCATCCAGGGAATTTGATTATTCAACACGTTGCTGGTCTTAATCTCCCAAAAAATGTAACAGACACTTCCTGAGCAAGTTTAAGTTTCAGTAAATTAAATAAATATTATATACATAAATAAATATTCCACGTAAATGGATAAATAAATTCCAATTCCAGAGGGCCACAGCGTCTGCAGGTTTAACTCCAGTCCTGGAGGGGCTGCAGTGTCTGCAGGTTTAACTGCAGTCCTGGAGGGCCGCAGTGTCTGCAGGTTCAACTCCAGTCCTGGAGGCCGCAGTGTCTGCAGGTTCAACTCCAGTCCTGGAGAGAGGTGCAGTGTCAGCAGATATTTGTAGTTTTCCTTCTTTCTACCTTCACTCAGAAAGTGATTCAGGGATTCAAAACAAGGTATTGAAAGACACTTCCACATATATAAATACACTGCAGCATTACCGCAAACTCTATTTCTGAGTGCGGTGACCCCCTGGGACTGAAGTTTGAGATTCCACCCCCACCCCCCCCCCCCCCCCCCCCCCCCCCCCCCTCGGAGCAGAGCCCTGGGTGATCAGTGTTCCTGGCCCAGCAGATCAGCTCCAGAGTCCAGCCCTGCTTATGTAACACCCTCTCCTGGGACATGTGACAGAGCTTTCTGCATGGGTGACCTACATACCCCCCCCCTCCACCTCCCCCAACCCCATCCGCTGCTTCTCTGTCCCTATATACCAGGGGAATGACTGTATTTCTCTTTACCTGCCTGTCGCCACCACCACCCCCCACCCCCACCCACCAAAAACCCAAACTCCTACCATCACCCCCAAACCCATCCGCACCCAAACCTCCGCCATCACCCCCAAACCCATCCGCACCCAAACCTCCACCATCACCCCCAAACCCATCCGCACCCAAACCTCCACCATCACCCCCAAACCCATCCGCACCCAAACCTCCACCATCACCCCCAAACCCATCCGCACCCAAACCTCCACCATCACCCCCAAACCCATCCGCACCCAAACCTCCGCCATCACCCTCAAACCCATCCGCACCCAAACTCCTACCATCACCCCCAAACCCATCCGCACCCAAACCTCCTCCATCACCCTCAAACCCATCCACACCCAAACCTCCGCCATCACCCCCAAACCCATCCGCACCCAAACCTCCACCATCATCCTCAAACCCATCCGCACCCAAAACTCCACCATCACCCCCAAACCCATCCGCCCCCAAACCTCCTCCATCACAGATCCCACCCACCATCAGCACTGGACCCTGCCCAGAGTCACTTGTCACTGGGCCAATGTCTTTTTTTTTTTTTTTTGCCATTTTTAAAACCACAAACATCAAAGTTCTTAATGAAACAAGTCCTACTAACGCAGCACTGCTAATGCAGCGCCGCTAAACAGCATCGCTAATGCAGCATCACTAACCAGCATCGCTAATGCAGCACCGCTAACCAGCATCGCTAATGCAGCATTGCTAACCAGCACTGCTAACCAACAGCGCTAACCACCACTAGCATAGCACCGCTAACTAATACCGCTAACAAAGTACCACTAAGGCAGCAGCGCTAACACATTACTGCTAGCACAGCAGTGCTAACGCAGCAGCACC
Organism: Anguilla japonica; assembly: GCA_025169545.1. Taxonomy (NCBI): domain Eukaryota; kingdom Metazoa; phylum Chordata; class Actinopteri; order Anguilliformes; family Anguillidae; genus Anguilla; species Anguilla japonica. Next base: position 54,897,641 of record CM045891.1, read on the forward strand.
TGTGAGTTCAGCTCAGCGGGGTCCTCTGGAGGCAGGAGAGTGAACTGCAGTCCAGCACACAGGCAGGGAGAGTGACTCAGCTCTCTGTCAGAGCGGCGTGTCCAGAGCGGATCAAGCTCCTGCGTACAGAGGGGCCTGGAATGTTCTACAGCCGCTGAAACCAGAACGCAAAGCCAGGAGGATTCTGGGGGAGGGGGGGACAAACTCCTTTACAGAGGATTCTAGAAGAGTCTTCACATAAAACAGGCCTTGTGATTTTAGCTTGTCGGAGTTAGCTCTGGTTTCACTTCCTAACAGCACCGTTCTTGGTTTGTTGCTCGACGTTTCCAGATAGATCATAGGCTGTTCTGTTTTTGGTGAGGCCTGTGTCTGAGGTGTGAGATCTCCCTGGCGGTCGTCCGCTGCTTCTCTTCTCAGCTCTGCGTTACTCAGACCCACAGACCTGCGGCCTTGCTCTAGTCGACCGTTCCTCGCACCCGCCTGTGCACATCTCTCTCTGACGGCCTTGCAAGTCCCTCCGGATAAGAGCGTCTGCCAGAGAAATAGATTTTTTACAATAATGATAAACAAAAGTTTTTCTTTTCCGCAGCACATCGGCTCTCGGAGGGATCGGATCTCTCCGGAAACTCTGGGGCAGCGTGTTTACATTCCAGGCATTTTTTTATTATTGTTCACCAACCCAAACCGTCTCGTCATTCCCGCTACACCCGCTACAGCCCCGCTACAGCCCGCTACAGCCCCGCTGTGCCCCGCTACAGCCCCGCTACAGCCTGCTACAGCCCGCTACAGCCCCGCTACAGCCCCGCTACAGCCTGCTACAGCCCCGCTACAGCCCCGCTACAGCCCGCTACAGCCCCGCTACAGCCCCGCTACAGCCCCGCTACAGCCCCGCTACAGCCCCGCTACAGCCCGCTACAGCCCGCTACAGCCCCGCTACAGCCCGCTACAGCCCGCTACAGCCCCGCTACAGCCCCGCTACAGCCCCGCTACAGCCCGCTACAGCCCGCTACAGCCCCGCTACAGCCCGCTACAGCCCCGCTACCCCCGCTACAGCCCCCGCTACAGCCCGCTACAGCCCAGCTACAGCCCCGCTACAGCCCCGCTACAGCCCCGCTACAGCCCGCTACAGCCCCGCTACAGCCCCGCTACAGCCCCGCTACAGCCCCGCTACAGCCCCGCTACAACCCCGCTACAGCCCGCTACAGCCCCCGCTACAGCCCCGCTACAGCCCCGCTACAGCCCGCTACAGCCCCGCTACAGCCCGCTACAGCCCCGCTACAGCCCGCTACAGCCCGCTACACAGCCCCGCTACAGCCCCGCTACAGCCCCGCTACAGCCCGCTACAGCCCCGCTACAGCCCCGCTACAGCCCCGCTACAGCCCCGCTACAGCCCCGCTGTGCCCCGCTACAGCCCCGCTACAGCCCTACTGCAGCCCCGCTACAGCCCCGCTACAGCCCTACTGCAGCCCCGCTACAGCCCCGCTACAGCCCGCTACAGCCCCGCTGTGCCCCGCTACAGCCCGCTACAGCCCCGCTACAGCCTGCTACAGCCCCGCTACAGCCCGCTACACCCGCTACAGCCCCGCTACAGCCCCGCTACAGCCCCGCTACAGCCCCGCTACAGCCCCCTACAGCCCCGCTACAGCCCCGCTACAGCCCGCTACAGCCCCGCTACAGCCCGCTACACCCGCTACAGCCCCGCTACAGCCCCGCTACAGCCCCGCTACAGCCCGCTACAGCCCCGCTACAGCCCGCTACAGCCCACTACAGCCCCGCTACAGCCCCGCTACAGCCCGCTACAGCCCCGCTACAGCCCCGCTACAGCCCGCTACAGCCCGCTACAGCCCCGCTACAGCCCCGCTGTGTCCCGCGGCCTGAGTCACGCGTGTCGGGGACCTCGCCAGCGTCATGTGACCTGGGCGACGCGCGAAGCTTCCGCCACATTCCGGGGTTCTTCCCGTTCATATATAATCTGTCTATGAATTCATATTTTTTTAAAAAATCTTTCTATGAATGAGCTCTTCTAAGGACGTTCTGATCTCACACTCTGCAGCAGTTAGGTGTGCCACACACACGCAGACAAACACACGTGCACACGCAGACAAACACACGTGCACACGCAGACAAACACACGTGCGCACACGCAGACACACACACTCTCAGTGGAAAAGTACAGCTCTTATCTCCTGGCCTTAGAAATGTTGTGTCTCATTACAGCCCCCCCCCCCCCACTCCCAGCTTTCTCTGTAGACATGTGCGTGTGTGTGCTTCAGAGCTTCAGAGCTGTGTTTTAGGCAGTACTGTCTGGTGTAAGGTGATTAGGGTGCTGAGCAGGGTATTCTAACAGGGAGAGGCGTAATTACCCATGCTGCACTGCTCCTGTGACGTTTCTCACAGGCAAAGTGCACCCCCTCTCCGCCCTTATCTTATCTCAGCCCCCACCAGTGCGGCGGCTGCCATCGGCCCGGCCGACCCAAACGTGCCGGGCTCCGCGGCGCGTCAGGCGATCTGCTCCGGCATCACCTCGCAACCTTGGAAACACTCCGCGCCGTCACCATGACTGCGAAGAGCACCGACAGACTTCTGGAATTTTCCAAGGCTTCAAACAATCTCGGTCTCTTTTTTTCTCAGCATATGTACACATTGCCATTGAAAGAATGAATGAATGAGTCACTGCATTTATATAGCACTTTTACTTTTCACTCACTGTTCCACTAAGTGTTCCACTCTTACACTGTTACACTGTTCCACTGCTCCACTATTAGGCTGTTACACTGCTCCACTGTTAGACTGTTACAGTGTTCCACTCGTACACTGTTACATTGCTCCACTCTTACACTGTTACACTGCTCCACTCTTACACTGTTACACTGCTCCACTCTTACACTGTTACATTGCTCCACTCTTACACTGTTACACTGCTCCACTCTTACACTGTTACATTGCTCCACTCTTACACTGTTACACTGCTCCACTCTTACACTGTTACACTGCTCCACTCTTACACTGTTACACTGCTCCACTATTAGACTGTTACATTGCTCCACTCTTACACTGTTACACTGCTCCACTCTTACACTGGTACACTGCTCCACTCTTACACTGTTACACTGCTCCACTCTTACACTGTTACACTGCTCCACTCTTACACTGGTACACTGCTCCACTCTTACACTGGTACACTGCTCCACTGTTACTGTTACACTGCTCCACTGTTAGACTGTTACACTGCTCCACTGTTAGACTGTACAGTGTTCCACTGTTAACACTTCGTTGTCACACCCGAGCGCACTGCCGCCTAGAGGTAATTTTCCCGCCGAAAGTCCTCCTCACAGTTCGTGCGCTAATGTGAACATTCCGGAATCCTCCCCGGCCCCCCGGCCCCCAGCTCCCGGCCCCCTCCGACCTTTCGGCAGCGAGGGGCCTGGGTCGGAATCTCGCCGCTTCCCGCTGAACCCATCTGTGTGTGGGGGGGTGCGGGGGGGAGTCAGCCCATCTCTCCCTGCATTGTCTGGGCTATGGCGGGGGGGGGGGGGGGGGGGGAGGTTTCGGAGCCACTCAAAGTGAATACAAGTCTGACCGAGGCCCAGGTCCACAATCGACTCCAAACAGCACCAATCTGCTACGGCCAATTTATTAATATTTTTTTTATCATTTCCACATAGCTTTTATATGACGGAAACCTGGGAGGAAATCCACTGCACTCAAATAGCAGTGGCGAGGAGCGTGTCAGCTGGCGCTGTCCGTGCGATTCTGCTTCTCGTCAAATTTTATGTAATTTAAATGGTCTTCTTCCAGCCCCTCCAGCTCAGGAACTCACAGACTCTGTCTGTCTGCAGGAGTCGCTCCGTGTGTTTATGAGGAACTGCATACTGTGGGACTTCAGCTACGTAAAGAAAAAAGACCCACCGTGCAGCTCAAAGCAAATTGGAAAGCAGCTAAATTTAAAAGGTTTGGCCCAGTTGGCTTTTCCTTAATTTCTGGGGAATTGGCCTTTCTCTTAGTTCTATCGTGTTTTAGATGTATTTTGTGTTTTTACGGAAGCATAAATATTAATGTTGGCCCAACCCCACCCTGCCCCGCCCTGCCCCGCCCTGCCCCGCCAGGGGAAGGCACTGGAGGCTGGGCGGGTCCTGGAACGGGTCAGAATTGGGGGGGGGGGGGGGTTACAGGTGCATCAGGTGGTGGGTGGGGGGGGGGGGGGGCTGAAGAGACCAGCCCTCATTAGCTGTGCCCGTGGGCCCCACAGTGTGACTCATGCGCAGCGGGGTCATACCGCCACAGCACATGCTGCTACGCACCAGCTATCCACAGGCTCCATATGCACACACACACACACCCAACCGTCTGCATGCCCACACACACACACACACACACACCCAACCGTCTGCATGCACACACACACACACACACACCCAACCGTCTGCATGCCCACACACACACACACACACACCCAACCATCTGCATGCCACACACACACACACACCCAACCATCTGCATGCACACACACACACACTCAACCGTCCGCATGCCCACACACACACACACCCAGCCATCTGCATGCCCACACACACACACACCTGTGAGTCTGTGCACACACACACACACACACACCCAACCATCTGCATGCCCACACACACACACCCAACCATCTGCATGCACACACACACACACTCAATCGTCCGCATGCCCACACACACACACACACTCAACCGTCTGCATGCACACACACACACACACACCCAACCGTCTGCATGCCCACACACACACACACACCTAACCATCTGCATGCCCACACACACACACACCTGTGAGTCTGTGCACACACAAATACACACATCTGTCCATCTGCACATGCACACACACACACACACACCTGCCTGTCCATGCGCACACTCTCACACACACACACACACACACACACACACACACACTGCACTGGCACCAGGGACAGACACTGGCATAATTCCCCTTGACAGCATTAAACTCAGGAGTAAAAATATCCTCTGGCTGCACAGTACTTCCCCCTAAGAACAGACTGACCTTTATCCTTATTTCTACACCAAATCCCAGGAGGAACTAGATGAACTCTCTATACTGAAGTATATATATAAATATTTAAAGTACATCCTCCACCACGGAACCGCGCGCGTCACGTGATCATTATCACAGCAATGAGTCAGCGCGCCCTCAAAGCCGTTGTTCAGCCGTTTGCTTGTTTAGCGCTGGTGCGTGCGTAAGCTTGGCGTGTTGCCGTCGATGTTTCGCATAACGCCGCGGTCCTTCGAATCAAATCCCCATAAAATCCTATCAAGACGCACATGAGTGCTGATGTCAAAATAAGATATCTCAACCCACCCCCCGCCCCCTCCCGGTAACGTGCGCCACCCATTCATGCTTCCGGTCGTACGATGAATGGGTCACCGTGAACTTCTGAATCTTAAAGGTCACTCATTTCTTATTCACGGGAGCGCGTCGTATATTTAGAAAGCCGCAACATTCCCATCGCCTCTGTAGTCTGTCCATTAACCACCCGTATATCCAGTTTCCAGAATAAACCCACACATCCTTCCTTTAGGTTGATGCCTTTCCTGGCCTTTTTTGCGTGTCGGCTTGTCCACATTATAACCTTTCGAAAAGGGTGCTAATTTTGTCCGCCGCGCGCCGCGTACCATCTTCATAATTGGTGACCACCGGTGCTAAATATAACAACCAGTTTCCGAGCCAAAACTGGACCTGACCGCGTCAGCGTGTCTTGTGAGTGCTGTCCGGCACGAGGCGAAACCCCGGAATGCTGATATTCCAATGGCAATCAATAATAACAATTATTAACAACTCTTATATGCCTATTCTTCATCGACGCTCTGAATCAGGGAAACCAGCTAATCAGAATGTGGTCATAGGTAAACTGGGCGAAAGGTTGATCCACGGCACCCTTTACACTTCCTGTCTGTGGGAATTCATATGCTAAAACACCAGCTAACATTAATTATCAATAATAGTTTTGATACAGAAGCTGCAATTAGCCTTATTGTGATACACACTGGCATGTAAATGACAACAATTCCTGGGTGTAAACGGGCAATGAACGCATTGTCGTATGATATATGTGTTTGCCATGATTTATTAAAACCCTGGCCTTTTTAGTTTCAGACCCCTTCAGACTTCAAACACTAGACTACACTAGCGGGTTCAAACCTTGATCAGTTTTATGACTGTTAAATCTCTACCCGAATCTGTCGCTAAATACAAAAAAAGGAAGAGGCAAACAGAAATCTCAGCGTCAACCTAAATTCGGAACATTCTATGGACCTACATTTCGAAGATAATCATGAACAGATAATCCAGCTTGTTGCAATATCTGTTTGTGACCGCTAGAGGGCAGGCACTTTCCACGAGTGACCAGCCGTGGCGCGTTCCTGTTGCCTGATTTTCAGTAGCGATGTGTGCCTGTGGTTCTCTTTACCGTTTCATATGCGATGGGCCGCAGTCCTGCGCCGCCAACGCGTATTCAGACATTATTATTGTACACTATCTTACGGCGTCTGGTGAGGAAGAGGAGCAGGGCAAGGCCAATGAAACGGAGACTGGTGCTGATAATTCTGACTGTGATGCAGTAGAAAATTATTCTTAAATTTAATTTGCATATTGTCCTCCTTCTTTATGGAGTTGGCAAGCTGTGGAAAGCCACAAGTGGGCAAATGAGTATGTGTGTGTGTGTGTGTCTGTGCGTGTGTGTGTATGTGACCTTGATGTCTCCCCATTATGGCTGCAGTTATCTCAGCTTTGTCTAAGAGGCTCCAGCGGCAGTGAGGAGGGTGTGTGTGTGTGTGTGTCCATGTGTGTGTGTGAGTGTGTCCATGTGTGTGTGTGAGTGTGTGCATGCATGTGTATGTGTGTGTGAGCCTCTTAGTCAAACAGGCTCCAGCAGCAGTGAAGAGGGTATGTGTGTGAAATATGGTCACTCTCACAATCACCACGGCAATAAACAATATCACACCATCCCATAATCAACCAAAAACAAGCTCACATTAACTATCCTCTACATAAGGGTGTGATGTCAACTTCACTGCCCAGAAATCGAACCTGCAACCATATGGTGAAAAAGCCTGGGGCTTGAACCAATAACCTTCACCTCACTAGAACATATATCCAGGCTACTGCAGGGTCCTGTCGGGGCTCAAGCTGTCCCGGGGCATTGTTTTTGTCTGGCCAGGTGGGGGGGGGGACGGTTTCCTCTCAGTCTTGTATCTTTGTTATGAGGTTCCGGAAGAGGCGTTTCCGTGACGACTGTCCTCAGAGTCAGGGTCAGTTCCTGCCGTGTAGATGGGACGGTATGTGGGCGTGTCCGTGACAGAGGGCAGAACGCGAGAGAGAGCGTGTGATTGGTGCGGAACAGGAGAGAGAGCACGTGATTGGTTGAGGAGGGCAGGCCCTTCCCTTGTCCAGTCTGAACCCTGAGGAAACATAAAAGGAATTTTTCTTAATTCTCTTTTTTGGTGGTTTTCTTTTCTTGCTTGCCCTTCTGCAGTTATTGTCGCTTGGTTCATCTTTTACCCTCGAGTTAATGATGTTTTTGTTTCTATTTTTTATAATATTTCTCTGCATAGGGATCATTGCGGTGTTTCCTTGCTTCACTTTTGCACACCTTATGCTCTGTACAGCACTTATACATATATACCAAACAATAAAAGTCATATTCATAAAGATGTATTGATGATAATGGTGATTTTCTTTTTTTTTTATTGGTAATAATAATAATTGTTATTCTTATTATTATTAATGGTAGTAGTGGTTGTAGTAGTAATAGTGTTATAGTCAAAATAAACCTCAGTTAATACCAATTACATTTGCCAAAAGGAACACTAATTCATAGGGCTGATCAATATTTTCAGTATAGCTGTTGATTTAACCGTAATGCTGCCAGCTAATTGTGCAGGGCAGCTGTGTCCACTGCCGGTGGAGCGAGGCTAGCGCCATTAGCTCTAATTGCAGTCCCTTAGCTCATGTCATTGCGCACCCCGCACCCCCAGCAGGGGCCTGGTAAGCGATGGCCGCATTATTCAAGGTGCGGAGGAAAGCAACCCGACTCCCCCCCCCCCCCCCCCCCCCCCCCCCCCCCCCCCCCCCCCCCCCGAGCGTATTGTGTATGCACCAAATAAAAGAATTAAATGTAACCGTCCAAATTGGGTTTAATGAGGACGATTCCTTACGTTAAAAAAAACCCTCAGGGCAGTGTCCGGCACCTTCGATTCAGCTTGAGCCGGATGCATCACGTTGGCCAGTAACTGCATTTGGGTCTTTTTAGAAGCTCTCCGTAATTGCAGCCTGTATATAAATGCTTAATGACGCGTCGTTAGCTGCGCCCTGAATTATTAACAGAGGCGTTTTTGATGTGCGGCTCCAAACGCAGCTGCGGGTTGGAAACACGCGGAGGAAACGTCGCGCGTGATTTTATAAACCTGGCAACCCTTTCCTTCCACCTAATCGCACATTAATTTTTGATTAATTAATACTGGGTGAAATCAACAGTGTTTGTTATTTATAGGACAGCCGTTTAGTCCTTACATTCGAGCATTTTTGTGAAATACAAAAACTGTTCTTAGCTGAACATTCTAATGCTGATGTCACAATCGCTGCTGGTGACTCAGAGCAACAGAGTTCTAGAACACTGACTGACTTCGAATGATTTTGAATAAGCATTCCAAAAAAAAAAAAAGACACTTCAAAGGGTTAAAGCTCAACCTTCTCTGGAGAGATTTCGGAGAGCCAGAGTGTAATGCAGCGTCTCCTGGCATGTGTGTGTGACTGTCCTGGACATAAAGGGTTTGACATCCGAGTGACAAATTTTACACAAGAAGGACAGTGATCCATTTTTTTCACATACATTTTTGCATGGCTGAAGGAACTGAACACAGAAGGAACTGCAGTATACAATACTATAATTTCAGTAATTCATTTTAGAAGAACAAAATTATATCAGCATATATGTATATGTGTGTGTGTGTGTGTGTGTATGTATACATACACCCTTGCATTTGTGTTACAACAAGGAGGAAGGAAGCATTGTAGAAAACTGGATGTAGGTAGATTTCCCCCTCGAGTCTCTCTGGTAGATAAAGTTTGATTGTGTTTGATTGGCTGAGGCGTTCGGGCTTCGTTTGGCAGGCGAGCCAGATCCAATTAGACGTCACCTCCAGGGTGTCACGCTCAGCCACTGCTGCTGAACGGGGTGGGGGGGGGGGGGGGGGGGGGCTCTGCTGCTGAATCCCAGAGGGGCAGTCCTGTGTAGCGATATTTCTTTTTTGTTCGTTTTAAAAAGGCGGAGCTCGGAGCTCACCTGCGGCGGACGCTGCAGGTGTGGGAGCTGCTGGCGCTGGCTGTTCTGAGGGAGGGATTATATCTGAACACACGCACAGTCTTAGGGGTCCGCTGGGCTCCCCGGCCACTGATTGGCTCTGTAGGTCAGAGCAGTGGGACATGATTAGGAAACACCTCCCCTAATCACACGGGACACCTAGGGGAGGTGTCCCATCCCAGGCATTGGTGAGGGACAGAGGGACGTTGATTAGGGGAGGTGTGCCGTGGGATTAGGGGAGGTGTGCCGTGGGATTAGGGGAGGTGTCCCGTGGGATTAGGGAGGTGTCCTGTTCCAGGCATTGCTGAGGGGCAGTGGGACGTGATTAGGAGAAGTGTCCCGTGTGATTAGGGGAGGTGTCCTGTGGAATCAGGGCTCTGTCCCGCCCCGGGCATTGCTGAGGGGGCGCAGAGCTATTTTTGGCAGCATCCTGCAGGGGAAGCGGCTGCATGTGATTAACTCTGTGAGTGAGTCATTACCCAGCCTCAGCTGCTCCTGCTGCAGAGACGCACAGTTACTGCATATACTGTATATATATATATATATATATATATATATATATATATATATATATATAATATACATATACACTCTCTCTCTCTCACACACACACTCTGCAATACTCTCTCTCTCACACACACTACTGCATATACTGTATATATATATATATATATATATATATATATAATATACTCTCTCTCTCTCAGACACGCACACTACTGCATATGTACACTCACTGCTACATATACTACTGCATCTATACACACTGCTACACACTCACACACACACACATACACTCTCTCTCTCACTCACATACACACTCACACACACACACTCCTGCATATATACACACAAACCACACTACACTCACACACACATTCATATATATATATATACATGGACTTCAGGATTCTGCGTGAGAGATAAAGAATTCACCAGCTCAAATCAGGTCCAACTTATTTTTTATTTCATTAATAATGGACATAAGGACCGTAGACAGATTCAGAAATGTGAAAAAACGAAAATAGATTCTTTAAATAAAACCACCTTACACAGTCCACAGATTCCACAGTCACGTTAGAAAGCCTCGTCATTGCTCTTTTGCCAACTGGTGGGCCATCTGAACACAACTCCATCCATCCATGAAAATTTTTTTTTTTAATTTTGTTCCCACGGATTTTACCTGGATTATGTGTGATCTCAGCACCTGATCTTCCCTGATCCCGTAGATTTTGGGATGGGGACGGGGATGAGCCAGTGCGGTCTGTGGCCAGGGGTGCACATGGAGCACCCCTCCATTTTGGGATTTTATTTTGGCTTCTGGTCTTGATTATTTAATCAGCCCGAAATAATTTATCAGTTCTGGCATTTTTCATGAATAATCATAACCTCCATCTGCAGCTAGCCCATGTATCCCTGCTGAGAACGTTTAACTGTGGGTTACTACAGGGTTGAACCAGCGCTGGTGCATATAGCTGTCTAGAAAATTAAACCAGAATAAAAAGAAAGAAAGAAAAACCCAAAAATATCTAATGTGTTGAGTGTGCTCAAGGACCACACCTTACTGAAGCCAAATCTGCAGTAGGGTCACCTGTTCACCTGCAGTTAGCCTGCACAGCCCGGAGCAGGTCACCTGTTCACCTGCAGTTAGCCTGCACAGCCCGGAGCAGGTCACCTGTTCACCTGCAGTTAGCCTGCACAGCCCGGAGCAGGTCACCTGTTCACCTGCAGTTAGCCTGCACAACCCAGAGCAGGTCACCTGTTCACCTGCAGTTAGCCTGCACAACCCGGAGCAGGTCACCTGTTCACCTGCAGTTAGCCTGCACAGCCCGGAGCAGGTCACCTGTTCACCTGCAGTTAGCCTGCACAGCCCAGAGCAGGTCACCTGTTCACCTGCAGTTAGCCTGCACAACCTGGAGGTTGGCTCAGACACTCTTAGAGCTGCAGCAGGGTGACCTGGCCACCTGGTGAGTGGATCACCTGGTCAGTGGGTCACCTGGTGAGTGGATCACCTGATCAGTGGGTCACCTGGTCTCTCTAGCGGGTGTAGGACCGCTGCCAGCCGTAGATGGAGTGGATGGAGTGGGAACAGGCGGGCAGCCGCTTGCAGGCGCTGATGCTGCAGTGGCGGAACCCCCTGCTGTTGCCCACGGCGACGGGGCCGGCGCCAGCTCCGCCCCTCAGGCCCCGGCGGTGGGAGGCGGCCTGGGCCCGCTCCTCGGCCGCGAAGAAGTCCGTAACGCCGCGGAAGAACTCCAGCAGGGCGCGGTGGCTCCAGGGGGCCGCGCCCATGACCCCGCCCCCGGCCCCGCCCCCGGCCCCCGCCCCCGGGCTGGGCGAAGCCGCAGTGCCCGCCCTGCTCCGTCAGCAGGAGGAAGAGGTGGGGGTTGCTGTGGAAGAGGTCGAAGGGGAGCGTGGTGCTGGGGTCGCCCCGCACCGGGTCGTCCCGACTGCACACGCACAGAACCGGCACCGCCACCTCGTCCACGTCCCTCAGCGGCTCGTTGCTCTCCCAGTACTCCTCCCAGCTGACCCCGCCCTCCGCCCCGCCCCCCTCCCTGCCCGACGCCCCCTTGGGCTCGGGCTCCGGCTGGCAGAACAGCGCCTCCTCCAGGCTCTTCAGAGAACTGCAGGAGAACACGGCGTCCGTGCGAATGGTCTCCCCCAGAGCAGTCTTGTACCTGTGGTGGGTAGAAAACACACCTGGATCAACACGTGCATAATTTACCTTAATAAAGCCAGGTAGGTCCACTGAGAACTGCGTTCTCCTCTGCAGTTTACAACTTTATGGCCAGGGACTCAAAATGAGTTACAAAAATAATAAATTATCTGTGTTAAATCTTTACTTATGTAATAAATGTAATCTATGACGTTATATTGGCTGAATATGAACAGATGTATTGTATAAGAGTCTAACCTACGCTGTTGTTGGTTTTAAGCGGAACATTTAACTGTGTAGGGAACGCGAGGAATTGCGCGGATTGTAGCCGGGATGAGAGTCATCAGTGAACACGTGTGTGCATTCGCCTCACAAAATATGACGTCACGCCTCTACAGCTTCACTATAAATCACTTTGCGCTTCTGATCGGTAAGTTAATTGTATCACTTTTTTGCGGGAAACGCGGCTTTGAAAACCCTTAGCAGACCTAACGTTACCACCGTTATAAACACACTACTTACCCGCAGAACCTGTGGTGTGTTGCACTACGTTTGAACAGAGGTAGTCGAACTGTTCGGGTAAACATTTTGTTTGTCAGCTACGTTTGTAATTCGTAGGAATGAAATGCAGCTTGTTTGCTTAATTGCACACACACACACACACACACACACACTAAGCTGCTTAGCCAGAAGGCTACCTGGCGAGGAGAAAGCAGTAAGTTAGCTATAGGATACAATAGCTATCTAGTTAGTTAACTAGGCCTACATAGTCTGAGCAATTTAATGTTGGCTATTGGACTGGCCTTACGATAGGACTTATTCATAGCGACCTAGAGATTCTTCTTTTTAAATTGTGTGTGAGACAAAAAAAATCAACTTTGGCCTACTGCTTTTACAACAATGTATGAATAAGATGAAATAAAATAACTAAATAGATACCTTGTTATTATATGCATAGCAAATGTATTATTATATTACGTAGGTATATAGACACAAAGAACGTCTGTGCGGAGCCGAGAATGCCAAAAACATTAAACAGAAGCACTGCGGTTGCGTGGAGAATGTGTTTCTGTTACTTTCTTTTTAATTTTAGGCTGCGGTAGGGTTTACACTGCATGTGCAGGTGACTGCGCGTTTTGTATATACCCTATTCAGGCTTTGTCAGGCTCAACGAAGCACAGCGCGTTTAATCAAAACTTTGATTCAGCAGGCTACGCATCTCCCCCCTGCATACTCAGCTACTTCGGTCGTACGCTTCGTTCGTAAATTAGCTTGTGTTAGCAAACCTTCATTTTGGGAACGGGGAGGGAGGGGGCATTAAAGTTTACAGAGTTGACCGCGGCTCTGTATGAACACACGCACACACAGAAAACATCGACTTATCCACAGCGACGGGCCACGGGAGACTTTCGCTTCACTAATCGACCGTCTCCCCGGCTGTCAGGTGGGGCCGCTGGTTGTCATGGATACACCATTCTGACAGCTCTAATGCAGCGGGGGAATCGGAGGTGTTAAAACGAGTGGACTTCCCGCCGTGGGTTTTTACGTAAACATGAATTCATCCGATTCAGAATGGACAGATCACACAGCATTCTCCAGAAACACACCCCCCATCTCTTCCTCCACCACTGTAACTCTCCTCTCCCCCCCTTTCTCATCTCCCCATCTTTCTGTCTCTCCCTCCATTCAATGTGCTGTATTGGCACAGATTTCTCTCTCCGCCTCCCCTCTCTCTCTCTCACTCTCTCGCTTTCCTTTGCCAAAGTATTTGCAAACAAGCTATACAAATTAAGAGCAATGAAAGGAAATTAAATTACAGGTTGACATTCTCTCTCCCTACTTTTACCTCTCTCCCTCCCTCCCTCCCTCCTCTCTTGCAGTCTTTTCATTTATTTTCCATTTTGCCTCTTCATTGCACCCCCATCTCCTCTTCCTTTTTCCTCCATCTCTCCTTACATCACTCCCTTGGCTCTTCCACTCCCTCTCTTTCTTTCTCTCAACCTCTCCCTCTCTCTGTCCTGCTCTCCTCCCTTCTCTCACTCTCTTCCTCCTCAATTTTTATTTTGCTGTGTGCTTTCCATTATTTCCATGACAAAAAAGCGATATTTGTTTTTCCAAAGCATTTACACACACCCTACATGCTAAAAGGACTAATTTTAAGAGTGAAAATGTTTAGTGTTAAATAAACTCTTACAGAGTACATAATGGTCCCTGTTGGATTTGTATTGGAGTTGAATTAACACTGGACATTTTCCTGGGTATATATTTCATTATAAACATTAGAGTGCATATTTTACAGAGCACATGTGGTCCCTGTATGTGAATTAACAGTAAATGATCGACTGTGTATATTCCAAGTTAAACTACGCGGTCGTTCCCTGTACTTGGAACTGTACTTCCCTCTAGGGTTTTCAACACACCTGTTCCTGGTTTTGGTTATACACTTTTTTTGTACGTCGCTCTGGATAAGAGCGTCTGCCAAATGCCTGTAATGCTGTAATGTATATATTTCATTATAAACATTAATTTACCTGCATACTAATCACAGATTCCGCCAAAATAATAAACGGGTAATTAAATCCCCCGCCTCCCCACCCCAAGCAGTACCTGCTGAGGCAGATCTTCTGGTAGAGCAGCAGGGCCCAGCCGTAGGGCCAGCAGGGGGCGCTCTCGTACCAGGCCTGGCAGCGCAGGACGGGGGAGAGGCAGGCGGCGGCGGTCAGGTAGCTGGAGGAGCCGCACTCGCCCAGGTAGGCCAGGAGCAGCCCCGCCCCGGTGCTCTCGCTGGCAGCGTAGAGGCGCGCCCGGGCCGGCGGTACCGCAGGTAGCGCACCGCCTCCCGCAGGTCGGCCGGGTCGCCGAAGCGCTGCAGCCGCGGCGTGGCCAGCGCCGCCCCGTTCTGCCCCCGCCGGTTAAACACCACCGGGGCGTAGCCGTGGCTCAGGCCCAGGTCGCACAGCTGGAGACGGGAAACAGGAAGGAGAGAGAGAGGTGTGACATCACTTCCTGTGCGCTTACTCAGAGTCTTTGGGTGAGGAAGCCGCGCGACGAGATGGCCTGACGTCGCTTCCCGCATCACACGTCAACGGGTCTCTCGTGGACGTGATAGAATTTGAAATGGGGGGGCAATTCAAACGTCGCATCTTCAATCTGATTGGTTATCGTGTTCGCCAGCTATCCCAACATGCCTTGCGGACACGAAACATCGCCTCTCGTTGAAAGTGAATGGAGGCGATGTGACAGATGCCCTAAAAATTGGCTTCTCGTCGGAGGACGTGTGGCTTCACCCTTACGGCCACTGCAAGGGCACCCCCCCCGCTCCATCTCAGCTGAGCTGAGGGGGGGGGGGCACATTACTGCTGGTTGAGATGATTTTGCCCAATTAAGTATAAACAGGTTTCACATCACAAGATGAAAGGATGACAGGTGCTATTCTAATGCAAAACAATATTACCATGATGATGATGAGGGTGATGGTGACGATGATAATTATTATTTATTAATAGCTCAGAATGCAAGCTGTCCAGGAACATCTGGCTGAGTTGATCTGGCTCTGGTCTGTGTCTGTGCACTGCTTTCTCATGACTAATCGTGATCCCTCAGAGAGGTTTCCTGTTAGCTAACAGGTCCTTTGCTTTGTGTCAGAATGCCATTCCCTCACTGCTCGTCCAGTTAACAGTCTAGTTGACTGATTAGTTTTAGTGTAATTTAACAGGTTTTGTGTTAAATGCCATAAAAAGGGAACAATTTAGCCAGACATTTAACACGGTGCCCTGGAGCCGCTAGCCTTGCTAACGCACAGCTCCATATCTCACACTGACTGTTCTCGAACCCGAAGCACCCTGTACAGTCTGGACCCTGATAAGCACTGGCACCCTCCTGACTGCTGACGTAGGGTGGGGGGGGGGGGGGGGGGGGGGGGGGGCGCAAGGGTGAATGAACTCAGGTTAGATAGTGACTGTAATTTACATTTTCCACTTTTTTCCCATTTTGTTCTGTGAACTGAAAAACTGAAGACTCCCGTGTGCCTCGTGGCAAACGTCATTGATCAGTTCTAACGATCCAGCCTAATGGCAGTCGACTACACAGACCTCTCCAGTACTGTATGTTGTAACCCAGACGACCAGCTAAAAGCACATCTTTATAAAAGGCAGGAGTAATTGAGGAGGGAAAAAAACCCCGGCAGTACATCTAATCGTCCTGCATGCACTTTTCTTTCTGTCGCTCTCTCTCTCTATTTTTGGAAAGCTTTTATGCCGCAGAAGAACGGTTGCGCTGATTATCATTAAGTTCGCGCGCCTTGTGGAGACGCTAACCAGGGACCCTTGCTTACCGGGCGGCTTTAATTATGCGGAGGCTTTAGTTCCTGACACGGTTTTTTTTTTTAATGCAACAGAAGGTTCACTGTGCAGATTAACTGCGCTGTTGCGCGGCGGGTCCGGTAAAAACACCCGCTTCCCTCTGTGTGTTCACACGCAATGCGCGGAGTTTATTCTTTGTGTTATTTTACGGGCCTTTACGATCACGACGTAATTTTAAAAAAAAAACCGCTCCGACGCCAGAGAGCAGTAGAAGAGCCCCGCAGCCAGCTCAGCCACGCGGCGGTTCTGCCTCTGTCCATTCTTAAAAGCTGAGACGATCGTTATGGTGTGAGAGAGCTACTGTCACGAGTACGTCATAGCCGCGGGTCTCTCGAGCTGAAATACCCTCTTCAGACCGAGCGTCCGTAATGTAATGTAATGTCACGAACGTCCACACGCTCTGACCAGGGGCTGCTAGGTTAAAATCACTGGACCTGGGAAAACTTAATATTACATTACAGACTTTTAGGATAGATCTTATCCAGAGTGACTTACACAACTTTTTACATAGCATTTACATTGCAGCCATTTATACAGCTGGATATATACTTAAGCAATGCAGGTTAAGTTCCTTACAACAGCAGTGTCCTCTCGGGGAATCGAACCGGTGACCTTTAGGTGACCACACTGCCGCCCAATATTATCACATTATTCCCAGGCCCGGTACAGTAATATTAACCACATGTTCACAGACCATAGCTACCCCCCCCCCCCCCCCGCTCCGCCTTCAGGGCCTGGGACTGTGCCCAGTCCCAGTCACCCCTCCACCCCCACCCTAACAAAGCACACCTAATTCAGCAGCTAGAGCAGGGCTGCCCAACCCTGTTCCTGGAGATCTAATTAGCACAGTGAGGTGTGTGCCACATTAGGGTTGGAATGGAAACCAGCAGCACAGCAGATCTCCGGGAGCAGGGCTGGGAGCGGCTGATGTGGAGGAAACGGATCCGGAGGCTGTGCATTATTTAATGGCGGGACCCTGGGCGCTCGTGGACGCTCCTCGCCGCTCCGCCCGGTTGTCACGGCGGCCGGCGTCGCCATAGTTACCTTCAGGACGTTCCAGGTGATTTTGCCGAAGGAGTTGGGGATGACCAGCAGCACGGGGCTGGCCGAGTCGCTGGCCGTCCTCCGCCGCTTGTGGCCCTCGCCGCCCGCCACCGCCCAGTCCAGCGCCACCAGGCCGCCGTCGGCCACCTGCAGGTGGTCACGCGCGAAGCGCACGGCGCCCTCCGCTGGCCAGCAGGCGGCGGCGACGGTCTGCAGGAAGGCGCTGGCCCGCCAGCTCCAGCGCGGGGCCGCCGCGAAGCCGCGGAACGCCGCGCAGTGCCTCTGCAGGTAGCGGGCCAGCGCCGACGGCTTGCACACCAGCGCCACGCCCTCCGCTTCGCCCGTCGCCACGGCGACCAGGTCGGGGCCGCACCTGTCCCCCCGCCGCCCCCCCGTCCGGCACCCCGAAATCCGCCTCCCCGGCGCTCCGGGCGGCGCGGGCGACGGGCCTCCAGAGGCAAAGTACAGGGACGCCGGCCAAAACAAAGCCGCCGCTATCAAGATGCAAACGGCAAAGAACCATTCCAGCATCGCACTGCTGGAGGGCGGGGAGTCACACAGACCGTGTACAGGTACGCACTGGAACAGGCACTCCGCTTCAAGGACATAAAATGTTTATGGAAAGTTTACCGCAAAGGGCATTTTTCGTAAACAAGGGATGGAATTCCGGGCGCGTGACTGCTTTTTCTTTCACCGCGCGCCTGTGTTCGCTGCTCTTTCCCAAAACACGTGTTTCGCTCCGTTCTTCAAAGCTGAAATGCAGGGACGTTTCGACCGGGTTCTGTACATTCTTTTCCCATTTTTCCAAAAGCGTGTTTTCGCTGTACTTCAATCTTGCTTGCACTGTACACATATTTGTTTCAGTGGAAAACTAAACGCGGCATTCAGGTGGATAAGTATTCTTCAGCGCGTTCCCAGGTATTAAAAAAAGGCGGGCGACGTGCTGTTCTTCTTCGAGAGCAGCCCCGGTGTTCGCGTGGTCCCGTCTGGCCGGGTAGAGGAGCAAACCGCACAATCTTTCTTTAGATCGACATCTGGATCCACTTTTGGATAACTATAATAATAAAAAAATGCACATGTATGTTATATTTAGATGGCGTGGCAGTGTGCTAATGCCGACATCTAGGCTGTACTGAGAATTCGGCGTAGGCTATAGGGTTGTAGCCTATATGCAAGAAGAGTGGTGCGAGAGCTTCTGCCTGTTGGTGGTTTCCGCAGCCGTGGGCGCGTGTGGACTGTGTTATAAATACAAGCGCGAGGACTCGATTGCGTTCTGCGTGTGATGGAGACATTCTGAAACTCCCTCCCCTCAAGAGCTCTAAAAAAAAAAAAAAGATAAAACACGCGAGGAAGGGGGTAGAAGAAGTGATGTAGAAACGCGCGCGCCGCTGAATTAAAACGTACCACCCCCGCATTGTGAGAGGCGACCTTGCTGTTCACGTCTCAGCGGGCATTTTAAGCTGAAGTGTCGGCGGTAGCTTGTTTTTAGAGATTTCAAAATAGGCATGAATGATTTTACTCCATGTGGACTATTTCGGATGCAGAGCGCGTATTGTCTCCCTTTCCTGTGCAAAACCAGTCAGCCTCTGCGGGGTTTAACTACTTTTTTTTAAACGGAGTGGAGGGTTTTCGCGTTTAATGCCTGTTAAATGTCCAGACACCCAGGGAATTCCGCATTCGACGTCTCTAGGATACGAATTATTGAATGAACTACGGGCGCAGTAACGACGAGACAGGCTTAACAGCACGCTAAACTGATTAATAATCAAAGTGCCGCGAGCCCTCAATAGGAGATCAATAAAACTATCAATCTTGTGAGCATGTGTAATTATGGTCCGATATGTGTTGTAATTTGCACATGTATTTTGCGTCAATATCAGTGGTTATCATGTACCCTAATATCTTTGACTGGAATTTGAATCATGTGTCTTCTTTCTGAATTTATTTAGAATTGCAAATTGAGATGATTTAAATTGGCAAGGATGAGAAATAGAGCAGAAGCAGGACATGTAATCGAAATGAACTGTGGTCCAACTCGCTCTGAGGGAGGCAGACACGGCGCTGGTAGGTTTTTTATTTTTTTAAGTCAGTCCCGGGGTGTGATCTGCCACACAGCGGGGAAGAGTTCTTCACCGCGGCGGCCGCACGCGACGTCCGCGCTTGGATGACGTCGTCTCTATTGTTTGTTGGACCTTTTGTTGATGCTTATCAGCCTTCCCTGCCGGAGAACTCTGCCACAAAACCGCCAAAAATATCTTTCTCAGTGCTTTCCTGAAATACCACTCCCCGCCATCACAGTAACAGAAAAACAGGAAGACAGAAAGGAGTCTTCAGTCGGTCAGTTGGATAAATAAAAAATACAAGCTGATTAGTTTATTCTTTGCGCGTCTGTGTGCGTAAATATTTGCGCATAAGATGAATACCACAACTCGGCATTGCTGATGCAGTCCAACTAATGATCAAGAAAACTGATGCCAAGCGTAGGATGGCACGATCACAGCTGTGTCCCGAGACGTACAGTATCTGTGACGTACAGTATCTGTGATAAAGAAGGAAAACTGATTTTCCTCATTAATCCCGGTATTGTGTGCGATAGGAGAGGTCCAGCCGCCTTAACTGCGCTAGAAAAACACAGCTGCCTTCATTGGTCTCTGTGCGAGCAGCACTTGTAATGTGGCAAATCATTGTCTTGGTCATGTTTCTACTGTTCCTGGAAATGAAGGGCATCTGTGGGCAGTATCGGTATGGCGAACAGGCGCATGCAGGCAGCAGTTCAGTCACATGTTGGTAAACTGGTGGTTTAATTCTGTTTTGCAGCAGTTTTCAGGTAGTTCAGCAACATTCAAATTTGTGTAGTAGTTGTAGTAGATTAGCAGTAGTAGATTTCAACAAGAATGTATATTTATTTAAGTTTATCATTTACATTAAAAACAACCATTTTTTTTATTGTTACATCAGAATGTATGATCAGACAGATGACCTTACACAGTTATGCCTAAAACATTCTCTTGAAGGAAATCCAAAGAAAGGAAAGAGAGAGAAACGCTCGCTGGCTGTTCAGTTGGAGCTGTTCCTCTTGCTGGCCAGACTAATTCTGTCCTCGCTGTGGCTCCAGGCCAGATTATTCATCTCTGGCGTTTCAGTCAGAACCAGACGGAGCCATTAGGAAGAAGAGAACCCTTCTCCGTCTGTCTGCATCTCTCTCTCTCTCTCTCTCACGCTCAGGGACGTCACATGCTTCAGCGTCATTCTGCAGGAGAAGGAGAGAGCTCAGCAGATGTGTGGGTGGTTTGGGCACAGGCACACACACACAAACACACACAAACATACACAGAGCATGCAAACAGAAAGCAGCACACACACACACACAGCACGTGCACACAAATACACACACACACACACACAGAGCATGCAAACAGAAAGCACACACACACAGCACGTGATGAGTAATACACACACACAGTATGTGCACACTAATACACACACACACGCTCTCTCTCTCTCTCTCTCCAGGTTTAAAGTCACTACAGGGAGCAGTGTTGAGTGCCTCCTCTCTGCAGCAGGGGGACTGGTAGTGCCTGTAGTGCACAGGATCTGGGCCTGAATGGGCTTCCACGGGGGCGGGGCTCCAACAGAGACCACGGCCTGAAGCCAAAACAGAAACGGAGCAGGAGACGGTCAACAGGGCCAGGGGCCGAGTCACTTGAAACAACGTAGGAAATATTGGGAAGCAGTGCTTTGGAATATGGCTTGTTTAATTTGTGTGAGCAAGATAGCCAGTATTATTTAACGTAACTTACAATACATTTATTTGGCAGACGCTTTTATCCACAGCGACTGCGAAGTGTGAAATCAACACTTTTAATGACCGGCCTAGATTTGAATTAATGACTTATAGAGAGTGCTTTGTAGGCTATAAGTGAGTAACTTGGCATTTTTGTACATCGAAAACGTGTTTTTCATCAGACTATATTTCATCAGTTGCTATATTTAAAAAATTTCATGAAAATGAAACGTTTTTTTTCTTTCACTTTTTACGCAAGAATCCTCCTCCAGCTGATTTGAATTTTTTAAAAACCACGTGGCTTAAAAATGAATGCGGAGTTTTAAACCTGCATAAATTTACAGCGGCGAACTCAGGCCTGAGAGAGAGACTCAGTGGGGCTTATGAGTGATCAGCTGCCACACGGCATACCGCTCAGAGGAATTCACCGAACCTTCCGCGGAGGAGGATTAATCCGATATATTCACCCTAATCTGGGTTTTAAAAAAACTGCACATTTTGCCTTCCCCCTTTCTGACGTGTTTTTTGTTATCCGGTCCGATGTCTGGTGACATCATCGAACCGCTCGCTCTCCTGTCCTCTGCGCAGGAGCTGCGGGTTCGTGACCGGTGTCACTGGCTCTGTGTTGAAACTGAGACGGCTGGTGCTCTCGCTGTTGTGACTCAAACGACTTCTGGTGCTGTAAAGCCATGTGACCCCCGATACGACCTTCATCAGAACAAGCAGTCCGCATTTTCACCCAGTTCCAGCACACACACACACACACACACACAAAGGTGCATCCCTCTAACACCTCTTAAAGTGACTGTGACAAAAATATCTCAGTGATGGCCATCTGGACCAAATGTATTTATATATATGTATTTTTTATTTTTTTTTTGGAATTTTGATGATGTTATTTTTCCAATTCCAGTGATGGCAGCTTTTTATTTTGGGGGGGCGGACGGCACAGACACGGTCACAGGTGCGGTGACTGCCATGGTTACGGAGACGGTCAGGGTCGCAGAGACCTTCCGTCGTCATGGAGACCATCACGGTCATGATGACCTGGACCTCTTTAACGCTCTGAGTCGTCGGGGAGCCGAATATAAATGTTTTGTTTCTGAATTTTTCTGATTAATTTGACTTTGTTCTCGACCCTGATTTAACTCTGACTGTTAGGCCCCATGGGCTGCTGGAACGAACAGGTCTGCTTATCTCCCTGTGCGCAGTCTGTTTGCTTTCATCTCAAAGCCCAAGGTGAGTAAAATGGCAGCCGTCCAGCCAGCTCACCTGAGCGTGTCGTTCTGATGCAGTCAGTCACCTGGCTGGTGACCCCGCCGGCAGCCACTTCACACACACTCGGGTACAGGTGAGCGATTCACCAGGAGGAACAGCTTCCCTAAATGGCACACCTGGAATCTGATAAGTGATTTGTCAGTATGTGAATTAAGCTTCAGCATCACTGCAAACCCAGCAGTTATGAAAAAATGGTTATTTACACATAATTTCAGCTGTTTTATCATTCCTTTCTCCCAACTTGGAATCCGCCAACAGCCAAAAAGCTAATAAATAAAACTGAAAAAGAGACCCTCCTGGCCAGCAGGGGGCGGTGAAGAGATTTATCAGCCGGAGAAGGTCCTGTGAGGCACTTCACCGCTGTAAACAGCCTATGCCGGCAGGGCCAAAAATACCAGAGCAACTCAAGATGTTTACAGCGGAGCTGTAAAAAATATTTACAGTGTGGCAACATTGACGTAGGCCTGCATGATTGATGGTTTGTTGCAATATAAAATCGGTTCAGAACACCGTAAATGTCATTTGCTGTTTGCATAGCGGCCTGTTAAGCTTGCTGTTTGGCCACGCGTCTATAGCGAGGCGTCTACTAAACTAATTCAGATGAAAATAAAACTTCCAAATTTAACTGTAAAATATAAACGTCATAATTTACCCTGTGTACATCGGAAACCATCTCTCGCGTCCGTTTATTTTGCTTTCTAAAATAGCCGTGTTTTTGTCCGTTTCGCTGGTAACGGACCTGCTCGTTTATTCCTGTTAGATCTCCGGTCTCACCGCACCATTTCCGCGAGCGCGTGTAAACGGGGAGAGGCACGCGCCTTCAGAGCCGCTCCCTGCGCAGCGAGCGTGAAATGAGAAACCTCGTCGCCAGGCTGAAATATGACGGCTGAACTGGAGGAGAACGCGGAGGGATGTGGGACAGTAAAGCTCCAGCTTCTCTGCCGCTAACGTCCTCCATACCCACCGCGCATCGCGTGTCTTTCATAGCAGAAACACTGCTTCACTGCGCATTTTCAAAATACAGAAAAGATTAGATTTTTTTTTTTCATGGGATTATTTTGAATTTTTGTAATTTGAATTTCCTTTTTTTGTGGTATGACACACACAAGCACTCGCACACACACACAGGCAGGTGTTCCTCAGGTACAAAAGTTTATCCGGTACAACATCTCTCCTTTTCCTGTAGGAAAACAGCCACAATAAAGGAAGATGTGAGCCTAATTCAGGTGTACATGAGTGTGTGTGTGTGAGCGAGTACGTGACTGTGTGTGTGAGTGTGTTGTGTGTGTGTGTGTGTGAGCCAGTACGTGAGTGCATGTGTGAGTGCATATGAGTGTGTTGTGTGTGTGTGTGTGCCTGCCTGAATGGGCACAAATGAGCAGCACCTGTCCTCCAGCTGTACTGTACACCAGAGCCGTGGATTCATGTGGAACAGAACACTGCCTCCCAGAGACCCCAGGGACGCAAGCAATCCGCGCCAATGCGTGTGAAAATACCGGCTTGTTTCTGGCAGGGATTTAAATATTAATATTCCTGCTTCTTTCACACCTGCGAGTACGTGCACCTGGTACGGAATGGGCCAAAGAGAACCGAGTGCATCCGTACAGGTGTGTTACTGAATGACACACAGGGTTTATTTGTGAAAGAGCACACAAGGGAAGCCACACTGGGAACCATCTGTACGGGCCATGAAATGGGCTGCAGTGTTTCATGTTATTTTAAGGGTTCATTAATCTTGTCTGAGCATTGACCGGAACAGTGAGGTTTCTGGGAAGGTGGATTCCCAGAAGGCCCTGTCCCAACCCTCCGATTCCCACGATCCTGCCCCGTCTGCTGGCAGAACTGCCCTGTTTACACGAGGGACTGGCTACCCTCCTTAACACTCATACACACACACACACACTCACACACACACAAGTACACACACGGACACACTCTCACACACACACACACACACACACACACACACACACACACACACACACACACACGTACCGAGCTCAGAGTCTGTTTTTTACGTTTGGCGGCGTTGTGATTTAACACCGACTCCGGTGCCGTTCCGCCATTTCACACACCAGCACTCCGCCAAATTAACCTGCCCCCGCAGCCCGGGGCCGACCGGCGTCACGCACGCGGTGAACTCGTACCGCGAAATCGCCGTTTTTTTTCACGAGATGTGTTTCGGGTCACGGCTCCTTGACTTCTTCTGTCTCCGGGACGCGGGACGGACAGACATGGGTCGGACAGACACGGGACACGGGACGGACAGACATGGGACGGCCGCCGTTCTTTAACCCTAACCCTCACGCCCCGTCACTAGACGCGGGGTCTTCCACATCGCACGGTCACATGCGCAGTTCTGACTGTTTTCTAGGGAGAGATCAGCACAGGAACTCTTAAGTGTAGAACTGAAAAGCCCCAAAATTATAATGACTGAAAATGCTCCTTTCTGTACTTGATTTTTTTTTAATGAGAACATCTAATTAAAAAATTTTTTTTCACAGTTTTTATTGCTTGCTTTGGCTGAATTTAAAGGGGATTACCAAAAGCATTAAATGTCTTAACTTGGTTTGACAGACTGCCAGTAGAACATTTTCAGTTGAATGCATATTCTTGTAAAAAGCTGCTTTTATGTTTTATTTGAAATCCAGTGTTTGTCTTTTGTTTATCCTGAGCTAAACTTGGTCGGCCGTGCGCTCATAACTTCTCCGATTGTAAAATGGCAGTTTTGGCCGAAGGTTCTGTGGAGCTCGCATTCTTCCAGCTTGTTATCTGCAAAAGCAGAACGGATTTCAGAGCTCTGGTGTGCGTTCTGTGTGACTGTCCGATCCGAGCGTCAGCGTTATAAACTGCTTTAGGGGAAGCCAATCTGGAGGTTATAAATGAGAGTATTCGGTAGGGAAGCTGCTGAGATCCTCCAGTTTAAACCCCGAACGTGTACTCCCTTCCGGGAGGTTCGCAGAGTCACGCGTCTGATGGGAATCCGCAGGTTCAAAGTGCACCTTGGCGGCCGTCCATGTCCGTGGCTCCTGGTTTTAAAAGGAGCTTGGCAGGCTGACCAATCAGCAGACAGACGCCAGCAGGGGCGTGGTTTGTTTGGCTGGACGGAATGTGCCAGGTAACCAATCAGCAGGGACGATTCGTGTTCTGATCACCGCAGATGCACTGGTCTCAGATCAGTGAGTCTGAATCAGAGCAGAGCACCAGAAGCCAGGGTCACTGCCCTTAGAGAGAGAGAGAGACAGAGAGAGAGAGAGGTAGAGACAGAGAGAGAGAAAGAGCGAGAGAGAGGTAGAGACAGAGAGAGAGAGAGGTAGAGACAGAGAGAGAGAGAGGTAGAGAGAGAGAGATCAGCCGTACCCCTTTGACTGAAACGAAAGCTGACACAAAGCTTGTATGTGGTCGGTATCAATCTGCAGTGGTGAGAGAATGAATGAATGAAAGAATTTTTTTGACAATTTAAAAGTGAGGTTTCATGAGACTGCATAGCAGACAGCAATCCTTTAAAATGAGGTAGAGAGGCTCTTTCTCCTTTATTACATGAAGTATCCAAAAATAATAACATTTAAATAGATATTTTGTTGTTGTTGTAATTGTATAGAATGTATCTTCACTGGCAGCGGAAGAAAAAAGTTTAACTTGTGTTCAGAGACAGACCAGAAGCCGCGGTCGGGCACCATATGGGATTTAAAGATATTTATGCCTGCATTTCCTGCCAATTACAAAACAACCTGGACGGAGCAGAAGGGAACAGAGATGGATGGATGATCTGGAGAGCAAAAACAGGGGGATAGAGAGAGAGAGAGATAAAGGGGGGACAGGTAGAGGGACAGAGAGAGGGGGAGAGAGGACAGGGTGCACAAACATCACTCTCTCTCGCCTCCTCCCGTGACAACACAAAGCATTTTTGGTTTGATTATCCCGTCTCCACGGAAACGGCATTCGCAAAACAGCACTCTGCACAAGATCAAAAACAGCTCGCCAACTTTACAGACCTGTCTAATGCAGCAGACAATGATAAAAAGAAAGAAAGGAAGAAAGAAAAAAAAGGTATTTGAAGGTCTCGCCGGTAGTGATAATGTAAGAATCGATGCGTTTCCTGGGGGGTGGGGGGGGGGGGTGATTGAGGGTTTGGGGGGGGGCATGGCGAAACTGTGACCTGCCTTCTGAATGCCAGGGCTGGCTTTCCCTGCGATCCAGGCCATTTAACCTTTTGCACGGACGTCAGTCTGTCTGGGAGCGGAGGGGGGAGGAGCCATTTTGTCTGTGGGAAAGTGCAAACCTCAGTGAGGGCTGCTCGGTGGTTATTGGGTTTGACTGTAATGGCTAATCTGCTTCAGCCTCCTCCCTCCTCCTCCTCCTCCTCCTCCTCCTCCTCCTGATTGCCAGCCTCCAGACAGGCAGCTCTGTGTCTCAGGCACTTAGACTCCCGCTCCCAAATCCCTCTGTCTCTCCTCACTGTGGGAAGCTGGGCTGCCGAACGTGTGTGTTGGAGAAACACACAACCTCAGGCGAAGCCACACACACACACAAACTCACACACACGCACACACACGCACACACCTGCACACACACACACACCTGCACATACACACGCACGCACACACACACACAAACTCACACACGCACACACCTGCACATACACACGCACGCACACACACACACAAACTCACACACACGCACACGCACACACACACAAACTCATGCACACGCACGCACATGTATGTACATGCACACACACACACACACACACACACAAACTCACGCACACGCACACACCTGCACATACACACACGCACGCACACGTATGTACATGCACACACGCATACACACACACGTGTGTACATGCACACGCACACATACACATGCACACTCATGCGCAGAAACTCACATGCACAGATGAACATGCAAACACAGAAATGTACCACTGCACAGAACAAACAGGAATATTTTCATGTAAACAGTACTGGTTTTTTCAGCATTTTTTTCACGTTTTTGAATACACTAAAATCCATCTAACCGTTCGCTTTAATGGGATTTTGAAATTATTGAAAAACAAATTCAGCTTTGCATACGCATTTTTTTTCATGCACAATTTGTAATTTTCAGAGCACTTCCAAAGTGCCCGTTGTCAACATTGGATTTGCCTTGTTACAAAACTACTCATGATGATGGAGCATGATGATGATGATGTATCTGCATATATATATATATATATATATATTTTTGGTCTTCAGTTCCTGTTTTTCTAAATGTGACTCACAGGTGGAGAGGCTGGTAATCAGGGCAAACACTGCAGCCTCTCTCTGGTGACTCTGTGGGTGGAGGTGAAGGAGGTCTGTTCCTTTGGGAAGGAGGTGGAGAGACACTGTTGTGCGTTTACACGCACTTAGACATGCATCTTACCCCGATTGTGGCACTACTCTGAGTATTTAAATAGTCATGTAAATGCTTTTATCTGATTATCCTTATCGGTGTAAGGTCATAATTGGTGTATTCAAAACGCATTTGAGACAGCTGGATTTTTTTGCCGTAGACGTGATCCTCTGATCCTTTTCGGCTGTTTGAAACCGTGCATGTCAGGCGGTAGGTCGGAGACCCTGGATGAAAACAAGCATGGCTGCCGTGTCCATTGAGGATGAGCCCATTGTGATAAAGAATTGTGTAACTGTTGCGACTGGATTGATCACATTATTGCGAACACATGGATATAAGTAATCTAAATACTTGCATGAACTGATTACTCCCAATAATCAGGGTATTATTAGAGCTGGAGAGACTTTATTATCTTATCAGAGTTTCAGTGCATCTCTGTGTTTCTGCGTGTGCATGTGCATGTGTGTGAAAGTCTGTGTGTGTTCATGTGCATTCATATGAATTTCATGGATTTAGGAAGTTGAATATTCCTTATTACTAGTGTACATTTTTAGTAAATATCATAAAATATAAATTAACTTTTTTTTTGAGTCTTCTGTAAAATGTGCGCAGATATGTTTGGAGTTTCCAAACCTCTTTGGGTCGTGCGCGGGCACGTCGCTTAGGTCCCGGGACTGCGCAAATCGCAGGCGAAAAGGGCCGTGTCCTCTCCCAAGGTATCAGCGATGCCGGTGCTGTTTGGATCAATTTTAAATACCAGACACGTGATGCGCGAAATATCCTGACGTCACTGGACAGCTCCGGGCGCCAGGGCTTTTCGGAGGGAGACGGTCCAAAAGCCAAAACGGTATCTTTACACATTAAATCAAGTCAGAGAGACCGATAAAACAAGGCTGCGTGGTCAAAAATGCGTCACATCATGAACTGAAAATAAATCCGAGGCCAAAGCTGTTATTTATGTATGACAGACCCTTTCTTGTCACAGCTTTAGTGTCTTTAACACAGAAAGTGGTAGTGGTAGTATTTTTAAAAAACAGTGTCATCTGGTGGCAAATTACTGTACGAAAAATATGTACAGTAGGCCTAATTGCTTTCGTGGCTTTCAAACTGGAATTGCTGCGAAGTAGGCCATATTACTTTTTAATGCAGCAAATAAAACTATAAAAATGCACTGTGACAAGTACTTTAGACATCAGAGATGACGAGGTAGTGTCGCACGTGGGCTTTGCGCCTTCGGTTTTGCAGTACAGTAGCTCCGCCTGGTGGCTCGCGCGGACCCGACTTGTACATCGCGCGCATTATAGGAGGTTAGTAGTATTGATACAGGCCGATGCTGTCAGGCATCATAATTGTTGGGACTTAAGGCAGTAGGAGGTCCAGCATGACTCAGCTGTTGCTCCATCATGCACTCCTGAGAGAGAGAGAGAGAGAGAGAGAGAGAGGGCGAGAGAGAGAGAGATTGAGAATGTAGTCTATAAGCAACTCCCCTGTTTGTAATTAGTCATTCATAATTAAATGGTTGTTAATTCCATATCCATGATACTGACTCTGAAACCAGCGT
Organism: Anguilla japonica; assembly: GCA_025169545.1. NCBI lineage: Eukaryota > Metazoa > Chordata > Actinopteri > Anguilliformes > Anguillidae > Anguilla > Anguilla japonica. The sequence continues at coordinate 54,927,062 of CM045891.1, forward strand.
TTTTAAAGTGGATAGCGTTTGAAAATGCATTGAGCTCGAAATAAATGCTATATTTAGCTATTGGCTACATAAATAATGTCGACTTGGCTTCCCAGCTGAACATCATGTTTACGTTTCGGGAGAATTTGACTCGAGCGCAGTGCTCTGGATCAGGCAACACTACTGTTGCAATGTTGGCAAAACAGCACGTCGGGTCGACTAGATTCGGAAAAGATTCACTGAACATTAGTGGGTAGACTAAAGTCTGAACAAGGAGCGAGATGAGCAAGGGACGTGTTGAACCGTCCATATGTAGCACAGAGTTATCTGCGCAGTTTTACGCAGCGCACCGAAGATATCTTCGGGGAATGTCGTAAGTTTTGTATTGTTACCCTGGAGACGCGTCTCTTGGCAGCACGCCCACAGAGCCTTGCTTTATTCAGGTACTTCCGTCGAAGAAAGCCCATCGTTTAGAGCCGGGGCTGTCAATGCACTGATTGTCCGACGCTATGAACGGGATAAACAATCGAACTGAAGCTTGTTAGGCAAAATGAAAATTCAAACTCTGTTGTGATTTCAGGTGAACTGGAAGGTAGCGAGTGATTGTCTAGCAAACTAGAGTAGTAAGTTTCTGGTTAATTCAACTTTAGAAGGGGAGGGGGTTTCCAGCCATGGCGACTTTGACCTTAAACCGAAGCGAACGGGAGAAGGGGGCCGTCGCTACCGCCCCTGAACTCGGAGCGAAGAAAGATACCGCCGCAATATCTTCGCTTGGCCAGGCGAAGGACAGTACACGGCTTCCGCAACTCGAGGCCAAAGACAGACAGAGGAAGAAAAAGAAGAAAAACGACAAAAAGAAGTCGAGCAGCGGCTCAAAGAAACGAGGGTACTCCAGTACGCCCTCAAACTCCGACGATGCAGGTTTGTGCTGTGGCTTTGATACGCATTTACATGCCGCTATAAGGATTGCATTTAAGTTATTAATAAAGCGGCGTGTTTATCGTTTGTTTTGAGAATTATAAACAGACATTTGTGGTCAAGATTATAGGCCTAGGGTGTAGCTAATTAAATCTAGCCGCGAATATTATATTCTTTTATTGAATAATATTAGAATAATATTATATTATTGAATATTACTGCCGCTCGTATGACTAAATGTGTTACTTCTAGTTCACATGTCCATGCGGTAGAGCGGTCACAGTGCAATCTCAAGTGTTATGTCAGCTCTGAGTAGCCTACGTTTCACTGTGATATAGAACATTTGATCCCTCGGTTTAAATTATCGCGAGGCCTATTTACAGTTAGGCTACAGATTTCTGGCTCATATCGTAAATGGATGGAGCACCAAGGACTCCGTGGGCCTTGGGCTTCGCAGTTAAAGATGGTGTTATGGAGGTGTTGTTTTCCCCGTCGGTGCGAACGAGTGATGATTGGAGTGACGGAACGCCGCTGCCCGCGCGACCGAGGCGCTCAAATGCCAGGGCGGGATTAACCTGTAACTCAATTCCGCCCCGTCACCCTCGCGCTTTTTGGGAGGCGCCAGACGGCCGTCAGCCTGGCAACGGCTCCTGTCCACCTTTTCCATCCCCAGACAAATGGGTTTTATTTGAAAGGCAGGCAACGGTCAAATTATAACACAAACGGTGTCTCTTTATCTACCTCTAAATAACACCCACCATCCTCCCTCAGGATATACCCTGTCATTTTCTCAAAGTAATCAAATCATAAATAAACATCCAGTCTTTCAAATAAAATCCTGGTTCACTCTCTCCCTTTCTCTCAAATAACCCCTGTTCTCTCCTATAAATTATTTTACCACTGAAATAAATCTGCTCTCTTAAAGCCCCAGTCTCTCTCCTGAAAATGCCTGCCTTTTCTCGGATAAACTGACTATCTCTATTAACCCCAACTTACAAATAAAACCCCTGCTCTATCTGAAATAGATCCCCGCCCTGTCCTAAGAACACCTCTCTTTCACAGATAAAGCACCAGCCTGTCGTAAAAGCACCCTCTCTTACACAGATAAACCCCGGCCTGTCCTCATAATACCCGTTCTTTCACCTTTCACAGATAAACCCCCAGGCTGTCCTGAAAACACCTTTTTTCACAGATAAACCCCGGCCTGTCCTAATAATACCCGATCTTTCACCCTTCACAGATAAACCCCCAGCCTGTCCTAAAAACACCCGATCTTTCACAGATAGACCCCCAGCCTGAACTAAAAACACCCGATCTTTCACAGATAAACCCCTGGCCTGTCCTAAAAACACCCTCTCTTTCACAGATAAACCCCCGGCCTGTCTTATAAACACCCGCTCTTTCACAGATAAACCCCCGGCCTGTCCTAAAAACACCCGCTCTTTCACAGATAAACCCCCGGCCTGTCTTATAAACCCCCGCTCTTTCACAGATAAACCCCCGGCCTGTCTTATAAACACCCGCTCTTTCACAGATAAAGTGCCATCCGAGACGGTCTCCAGCAGCTCTTCCATGCAGAGCGGCCCGGACGCGGAGAGGCTCGCTGTCCGAAAGCCTAAGGTCAAAGGTCAGCCTTCCAGACCATGCACAGAGAAGGGAAGCGGGAGGATACAGGAGGAGGAGGAGGAGCCAGCTGTAGCCACGCCCCCTGATCCTCCCCCAGCCCCGCCTCCAGGGGAAGCTGGCCCCAGCGGTCCAGCCCAGGAGAGCCTGAGGTGGGAGGGAGTTCTGGCCGACCCGGCGGCTGAGGAGGAGAGGCTGGAGGTCTACAGAGCCAACCGCCGCAGACGCTACTACCTGAGCGCCCAGGTGAAGCTGCACGGGGAGGCCACGCCCACCACGCTGGCCACGCCCGCTCTGGGTCAGGGGTGGGGCCACTTAATTTAGGGCGGAGAGGAGCGGGCGTAGACCCATAAACCGCCAAAGTTTCGTAGCGGTGCGCGGGACCGTTTTCACAAAACCCCGCTCTCTCTCTCCCCTGCTGTCACTCAGGAATAGCTGGGATGTTTCAGGGGCGGAGCTTGTTTTGGAAGAAAAAACAAAAAACCCAGAAAATCTGTCGGCTGTTTCTAAAAGCAAGATCTCATTCCTGTGGACCATTAATCACAAACAAATAAGGATTTGTAGTTATTCATTGATATGTATTTACAGTCCAAATGCAGTCAATTTTTACAGTACATTAATATGCATCACTATAGGAATATAATATTACAAATGCAATATACAGTGTGGTGAATAAGCTAGGAAAATGAAGAATATTTTCCCAAAGTGGTGCTTTTACAACATTACAGGACTGTGGCCATGTTTACTGATTTCCTGTCAAGCCGGGAATCAGTTCTCTTAACTTACCAGCAGAGGGCGCTGTGGTCCAAAAAAACACATTACAACACCTGACTGTACATTGCAGGCAATTTGCCCGCTGAAGTTTGTTGATGGAAAAAGAACAGGTCATTGATCTTCATTGGGGAAAACAAGGACTTGTCAGCTGCATGTGATGATGTGACAAATTAGGAGGACATTTTGCTGTCTTTGTTGCCGTTGGTGCTAGTGAATTGTGCCGGGCCTTTGAACTGCTAACTCTCATCTAATTTAAACATGACCTCACACAGATACTCTGTGCCTTAGGACTGTTGCCATTATTAGTAATGACTAGTGCCTTTTAGTAATCATATTGACACAATTTTGTTGTCATTTGTTTTTATAGTGATGCTCACAGACCTCAGGCCTAGGTGTGCTGCTTTGGTGCTTATGGAAAAAAAAACACAGGGAAGCGCTCATTTTAATTTACATTTATTTATAAACTTTTGCTGAAAAGTCAGCCCATGGACACATTATTAGCTCCCAGTGTAAAACATCATGTTAAACTGAAGTGGTGGTGTCCTGATGTACCATAAGAAACAGCGTTCTTATTTACACATGGAGACATCACAGCTATCTCTCTAGCCTCCAAATACGGGTATTCCTCTTATTTATAAACCGGATGTTTTTGCTTAAAAATGGTTTCACACATTAAAATATGTGGCTAAAAAACTTTCCTGTTATTTCAACGTTAAAAGTTAAGGGTTTTTGTACATTTTGTATCTGTAAAAGCTTGTTAGATACACAGGTAAGGCATCTCTTTCTACCAGACTGTTCTGAAGTGAAAGTTCTTTCGCTTTGTAGAGTAAAAACAGAATTGGCTGGACAGAGCACTGTTCAGAACACTCATACCGACCCAAATGCTATGCAGTTAAACTTCAAAAGAACAGAACATGATATTCATGACTTGCACCATGCACATCAAAAAACGAAATGTGAACTGTAAATTAACTTAAATTAACTTCGCTTCATCACTTCACGGATTTAGCACGCCTCGCTGCATCGCTCGTGCTGTGAACAGCTTTCACTGTCTGGAGCCTCGATGAAAACCGTTTCTCTCCCCCGAAGCTGAGCTACTTTTTCCGTTTTGGCAGTTGGAGTTTAAAAAAAAAAAAAAAAAAAAAAGCTCCAATCACGGCCACCCTTGGCTCTGGAGCGTAAAATTACTGTTGATGCATCTCAGACTGCATTTCGGTCCCCTTCTCTCTCAGTTACAACCACAAATGAAACAAACGTGACGCCGTAGATCCCCTTATGTTGGGTAACAGCACGACCGTCCTTTAGCACGTTTAGCACGTTTAGCATGTTTAGTACGCAGTGATGCTGTAGCAGGCTTGCTGCATGGTGACGTCACCGGGCGGTCGTGCGTTTGCTCATCAACCGTCAGCTTGTGAAACGGTCCTGCTGCAGTCAGACAGACAGGAAGTCAGTCAGTCAGTCAGTCAGTCATACAAGACAGTGACACAAACCAGTCAAACACAAATGGCTGCCTGTCTTTTAATTGACTGTATCTGTCTGTCTGTCTGTGTGTGTGCATTGTGGATTAGGGTTAGGGTGAGGGTTGTAAGAGTGTGTATAGTGTGTGTGTGTGCGTGCGCGTGTCTCATGGTAGGGGGCGTGGCTTTAGGAGATGGCGCTCCAGTCGGCGGCGAGCCTCAGCAGTTGGCCCCGCCCTCTCGGGGCTCCAGCTCCACGCTGGACAGGAAGCGGCGGGCGGACTTCCTGCCGCCGGCGCGGTAGAGCAGCTGGGTGCGGCAGGCGGCGCGGGCGTGTTTGGGGAACACGATGGCGGTGCTGGTGTGGCTCAGCGGCCGGTGGTGGGGGAGGAGCTCCAGGTGAGTCCGGTACCGCCTCCAGGTGCTTCCCGCCAACGCCAGGACCGTCTGGCTGCAGGACTCCACCTCCAGGCCCCGCGGCTGCAGGTACACCCCCTGGATGAAGTGGCGGTCCGAGGCGTAGCGCACGCTGGACGTGTACCTGCGGGCAGGTAGACACACCTGTGTGAGCCCCGTCCGCTGCCTCACAGACTCTCTAAACCTAATCAGCAGTCAGATATGCATTTCAGGTACTTTAACTCTTTTACATCTCAGTAACATTTGAACACTCCTACAGATCCCAGTCTTGTCCACTGTTGTTACAAACTGTATCGATGCACTGTCTACACACTGTGAGAGTAAGATATAGGCTAAGGATCCCCAATCCTGATCCTGGAGAAGTGGGGTTCTGATGGATTCCCAAACCCTGGTCCTGGGGAGCCACGGGTTTCTGCTGGTTTTGGATGTTAACCTTACAACCAGCTCAGCTCAATGAAGATGAAGTGAGAGAACTGTAAAATCAGCTGCTTCAAATGATCTATTAAGTGCTGAGCAACTATGAAAACCAGCAGACCCTGTGACTTTCAAGGACCAGGTTTTGGGACCTTTTTTTGAACAATTGACTTACATTTCACATGCAATGTTCCAAAGTATTTTACCCCAGTCATGTAATTTCTGCACGTCTAAATGTGTAGGTGAGTGTGTAAGATCTGAGAGTACAGAGAAGTCCCGTCAGTTAACACAATGAGATGTGCGCGGGGTCAGGTCATGTGACCCAAAGTTCTAAAGCAACTAAAAAGCCTTTGCGGCGGCCCGCGAGGGGTGGGGTTACCGGACTTCTGTAGTGGGGAGGGGCTGCAGCTCCACGCCCTCGCCGTAGGACAGCTGATGGAACCTTGGGAATGAACCTGGCAGCACGGGACCCTGCAAAGTTATTATGTTTTTTTTTTTTTTTAAAGACATTGGAATTGGAAGCCAGAAGGTTAACGCTGCGATTCACCGGTAGAGCGGAGCCTTCTCGCGCTTGAGTGAGCTGCTGTTCAACCAGAACTGCTTCAGTGAAAAACATTAGCTTGCATGTCTGCGCAATATAGGTCATCACACAGGTGTATGTCAGGTTAATAAGAATAATGATGGTAGAAATTTGTCAGTACGGGCAAAGTAACGAGCGAATATGAGGGATGAACCCAACGAAGCTTTTCCTTTCATTCATAAAACAATCCCCCCCCCCCCCTTATTTAAGAGTGTACACGTGCATACGTGCACCGCAGTAAAATTGAAAATTAATTTTTACGCTAAAACATTCGGCAACGCTTATTTGTTTGGATGGAGTCATTCGCAGAATTACAAAGTATAATCCCATTTAAATAAAACGTTTGTTAAATGCAAATTTAAACATTCTGGCTTACTCGTACCGTTATTCCGCCGCCGTCGTGTTCAGACACCGGGCTGCACGCCCCTTTGTCGTCGCCAATCGGCGACAGGAGCCAGGAGGTCGGACTGGGGCTCGGGGGTAGCCCGGAGTCCGGGCTGTCCAGCGTCCTCTCCGCTTTGCAGCGGATGTCGAGGGGGTCGTCGCCGCTCTGCAAGTCAAGTCTGCCCACCATGGCTTCGGAGAAAAGTAGGCGAAACGAAGACCCGAGATTTAAACTTCTGAATTTAAAAGATGTTGGGACGATATCGCTCCGTCCGGTGTTTGACACGTACAAATTTCTGATGCACGTTCTCAGGATTCCAGCTCCAACCAAAATTTTTGGTTTTTACTGCATCAGCAATCTGGTACAGTCGCGCGCCAGGGGAAACGAGAAATCCGTTCAGTTTAGATTGGTGCGCGAAGCACGATTCCGCTGAGAATGTATATTCCGGCTGTGTTTGCAGTGCGGTTTGCGCCGCTCACTGGCGGCAAAAGTCTCCACTCAAATCAGAGCGCGCAGCCTACTGTAAGAACTTATGAGGGAGCACTTATTCGTTGATATTTTTTTTTAGCAGCTGTTTTGTTCTATCCCAGTTTTCGGAATGCGTTTAAAAATCTTGGTTGTTTCTGTATTCCCTGGGCGCGCAAACCCGTGTGATCCTTCTGCGAAAGGTAGCGCTTGTCTGACTGTGTGTGACGCTTGGAGACTGTCCCGACTCAAAAGCTCTCATTGTTTCTCCTACGGCTCAGCAGGGAATGGGGAGGTTGGGTTTTTAAACGCCCCCACCCCCCACCCAAAAAAAGGTCTGATTGGCGTGCTTCAGGAAACCACTTCAAGAGGGCGACCCGTTCTCCCTGGCATTATCCCAGTTCCGCTGGGGCTCCTTTTTGAAATTTCTTGCAGAGTGGCTGCTTCAAGCCCTTCAGTGTCAAAGGGAAGAGGTTTACCGTCCGGTACTGCGCGTGCCACATCCGTGAAAGTCCGTCATTTAAAACGGGGAAATGTACAGGAGAAAACCTTTTAAATTTATTTTAATTCATATAATAATGTAATAATAAGTACATAGAGAGAGCAACCTTGGGGTTTGTAACACATACACTTTTACTTAATGTACATCAGGAGAAATATACATCATTCAGTATACACATAATCCACATCAGGATTTTTCTGGAAACCTCTGGGTCCTTCAGTTCCACTTTTATACCCCTGTGTCTCCCACAAACATACATCCACACACACCTACACACACACAAATACCTGTACACATACACATGTATCTTTACACACAAATACACACCACTCACTCAAATGTGCATGCACACACGTACTTATACATACAAACATGCACGCACATTACTGCACGCACACACCCACGCACGCAGGCACATACACACACACACACACACAGGCACACACACAGGGTCTTCTGTGTTTGAGTAACGCACAAAGGAGAGACAGAATCCCTGAGGGAAGGAAGGATGGAAAAAGAGAGAAAAGAGAGATGAACAACAGAGTGAAAGGTTGAGTGAGAGAGTGGGACTCTGGGACCTCGACACAAAAGCGCTGTCTGTGATTTAAACACTGCAAAATAAAACTCCCATCAGGGTCCGAGCAACTTCTAAAACAAGGAAACAGGGAAGTTTCTGAAATAAAGAAATAAATAAGTGAGCAGAATGAAGGGCTCTGTTTGGGCATCTGGACGAGAGCAGAGGTGTTCTGGAATGCTCCGGGCTCTCTCCGTCCCCACCCCCGGCAACCGGCTAGAGTCGTAACCGTTCTCAGTCGCCATGACAACCAACGAGGGGGGGGTGGGTGGTGGGGCGGGCAGTCCAGTCCAGGTCAGTGCAGAACAGGGGGAGATATCGAACCTTGGCTCCTCACATTAAGCTCATGTCCAGTCTTTACGGGTGGAGAAACAGACAGACTAGCTTCCTGCACTACTGGAACAAAGACTGTCCCTCCGGCTCCAAGATCCGCGTGTCTTAAGGCCGAGCAGTTTTCCCACAGTCAGCCCGGACTGAACTGGTGATTATGCAGCCATAATGAGAGAGTTTATGGCAGTTACAGCCAGAGAGGGTGTGGGGGGGGGAGGGAGGGGGGGGGGGGTACTGTTACTGAAGGGGAGGGTTCCCTGCCCCCATCCCTTGCTGAATTTACTTTAGGAAAACGGGGGGGGGGGGGGGGGGGGGAGAAAGGAATTTGAAGGAAGACCAGATGGGTCTGCGATGGCATTTAAGCAAAACAGAGGAACACATGGTTAACAGCGGTTCTGAAAATGACCCATAAACCTCCTTCCCCCCGTCGCCTGGGGACTTAGTGCAGGGTGGAGACTGTGTGTGTGTGTGAGAGAGAGAGTGTGTGTGTGTGTGTGTGTGTGTAAATGTTTGTGGGTTAATGTATGTGCCTGGTGTGTGTATGTATACGTGTGTGTGCCTGGTGTGTGTATGTATACGTGTGTGTGTGTGCGTGCAGTACTCTGGATTGTCTGGAGTCTGCAGGACTTCCTCTCTCTACAGAGTAATTTACTGAGAAAGGACCCTGGAGCCAGTGGGGCAGGGGGCAGGGGGAGGGGGGGGGGGGGGGTCTGGTGGGACCATGCACAGACGGGCGTGCAATAAATAAATGCGTGAATGCATTCCTCCAGGCCAGCAGGGGGCAGGCCTTTTGTTCTTTCCCTGGCTAGTGTGAATGCTTGGCCTGAAGTTTGTGTTTAACATTCCATAGCCAGTTTTCCCAAACGCATGGGAGAGGTTTGGACTCTGAGGATCTGTGGAGGATAGGGTGATCTGTGACGGGACAGGGGAGCTGGATTGCCCCTTCATTTTTTTGTCCTGGAGTGGGGGGGGGGGGGGGGCATATCTGGGAACCGAACAGTTTCCACAGCTCTCACCTAAAGGTGGCCAGAACTCTTAGAACTGAGAGGAATCCATCACCGAAGAGTGGTGGAATTGATTTGATTGGGATCTGTCCATCTGGGTTCCATTTGGCTGAGTTTTATTGGGTTCCGTATGGCTGAGTTGAGTTTTATTGGGTTCCTTTTGGCTGAGTTGAGTTTTATTGGGTTCCGTATGGCTGGGTTGAGTTTTATTGGGTTCCGTATGGCTGAGTTGAGTTTTATTGGGTTCCGTATGGCTGAGTTGAGTTTTATTGGGTTCCGTATGGCTGAGTTGAGTTTTATTGGGTTCCTCTTGGCTGAGTTTGGTGCTTTGCAGCTGAATTCCACAGGGCAGTGTAATGGCCTGGGAACTGCGCTGGTGAATCCGAGTTTGCAGGTTCTATTCCCAGGTAGGGGGGCAGCTGGGGTTGGCTTTGTGTTTGTGGGGCGTTAGGGTGGGGGTAGGGGGTTAGGTTAGGGTGGGGTTAGGGTTGGGGGTAGGGGGGGTAGGGTTAGGGTGGGGTTAGGGTGGGGTTAGGGTTGGGGGTAGGGGTGGGGTTAGGGTTGGGTTTGGGGGGGGGTTAGGGTTGGGTTAGAGTTGGGTTGGGGGGGGGGGGGAGCAGTGGCCCCCCTCCTCAGTCACGCCGCGATGGGAAACATATTCAAGGCGCAGGTCACACGACAGAGGCAGCAACACGTGCGTCCCATTTACAGACCACGCTCAGCGCAACCGCAATCCACATTTTACTCTCTCTCTGTCTCTATCTCCCTCTCTCCCTTTCTCTCCCCCCCTCTCTCTCTCTCCCTTTCTCCCTTTCTCTCCCCCTCTATCCCTCTCTCTCCCTCTTTCTGAGCTACATTCTGTGGGAAAGGCGAGAGAGAGAGAGGTAGCAGTAGAGAATAAATTTATTTTTTTCCCCATCCAATTCATAGTAGCTGATCGTGGATCAGTAATAAAGTGTCACACTTGCTGGTTGGCAGTCAGCAGAAGGCTCTGGTTCAGCTGATCTGAGATCTGCCAGAAAAGCCAAGCCTCCCCACACTGACCTTTAAAAGATGACTCACAAGCTGAATCCACAGAAACAAGTGGCATACCTAATTTTTCAAAGGGATATTTTTCTACTGAATGTACCAGCCAGGCGTATATGTTCTGTACGTGTGCTCATGAACACAAGCCAGACCAGACTCTCCTCAGCGAGATTTTTGTGTACGTTTTTTTTTTTTTTTTTTTTCCATGAGTGAATTTGCATTTCAGTGAAATGTGATACACAGCTTTGAAGACTTGACCACAACACGTTTTTTTCAGAGTGGTGGAGGTGGGGTGGGGGTTGTGGATTGTGCCTGTCTTTGATGACCTTGCCCCATTAACCCTTGTGCTCAGCAGGGATGGGGCAGGGTGGGGCGGGGGGGTGGGGTGGGGTGGGGTGGGTGGGGTGGGGGGTAAATCCCCCTTACACACAGCCTGTTCTTACATTACCCTGCAGAGGTCCTGTACAGAACAGGACCCCCCCCTCCCAAAATCTTGTTTTCTCTGGTGCGACTCTGATTCTCCTGGTTGCCGGGTGCAGGGTTGTCACACAAATGACCATGACGAGCAGGACGCATATCCTGTCAGCTGAGAAGCTGACCTGTGATTGGTTGGCTGGGCCAGGTTCAGCATTAATGGACCTTTGTGCAGACTGTTGGGGTGTTTGCAGTGCAGAGGGCTCCTCAGTAAACTGGCCAAATTCCAAATCTGGCCATCCAAACAACCCCCAGTTTAACTGGATTTAAAATCCAACCCTAACAGCATGAAGCATTAGGTGAGCAGTGCACCCTGGGAAATGTAGTGTGGAAGGCGCAGAGTGGTGTGGTTGTAGTCCAGCCCAGTATAAATGGAACAGGATGGAGCAGCATGGCTTTCTTTTCTAGTTCAAAGCCAGACAAACGTTAGCAGCTGGCTTCAGCTGTCCTGGGATTTTATTAAAAGCCTCTTTAAGTAAAACCACACATACATGGTGTTATGCGCACACACACACACACACACACACACACACACAGACACACAGACACACTCACACACACATACAGACACACTCACATACACACACACAGACACACACAGACACACTCACAAACACACACAGACACACACAGACACACTCACACACATATACTGGTGCACGCACATGGAGACACACAAAATACATGTTGACAGGTGATGCTTTTATGTTCTGGAGTGTGTAGGAGGAGGCTGCAGAATCAAGGGCACATTCTTCTTGTGATTTGACTCCTCCCACCTGCAATGCATGCTGGGATCTGTATGCCAGCTGTCACCCTGACCAGGGGCCCAAGATTTCTCTCCTAGCGCGTGCCAGTGGAAGTAAAACATTTCGCGTTTCTCAGCCCAAATGATGACATCATAAACCTTCAACCTGGAAGGACTGTGCTGTAATGATTGAGGAATAAGCCCCTAAAGGTCTTTGAACTTTCGGTGCCATATTAGCTGTGCTTTTTCACCATGGCAGCTGCGGTCATGTACTGTAGTTGTATTTCCCTCTGTAAGGGCGATGCCTCCTTTCATTCATTCATTCATTAATTCCTGAGAGTACAGCATCGGTTTCCTCCCCCAGGGTGTCTGTCACTGTCAGCTGGAACACAGGAAGTCCCTTTAACCCCCCCTGCCCCCTCGTGGGATGGTTCTGTGTCCCCCATCCTGTACCCTGCCCCTCCCCACCCCGTCCTGCCTGCAGGGTGTGTCAGAGCCCCTCCCTCTGGGTCCTGCGTTCCTGTGGTTCTGCGTTTCGGGCGACGCCCTGACCTCCCAGCCAGAGCAGTGCGCTCCCTGTGGAGCTGCTCCCCCCTCTCCTGTCCTTGGCTTACACAGCTGCTGGGAGTGTGTGTGTGTGTGTGTGTGTGTGTGAGAGAGACTGTGTGAGTGTGTGTGTGTGTGTGTGTGAGAGAGAGACTGTGTGTGTGTGTGAGAGAGAGAGAGACTGTGTGTGTGTGTGAGAGAGAGAGAGACTGTGTGTGTGTGTGTGAGAGAGAGACTGTGTGTGTGTGTGAGAGAGAGAGAGACTGTGTGTGTGTGTGTGAGAGAGAGACTGTGTGTGTGTGTGTGTGTGTGTGTGAGAGAGAGAGAGACTGTGTGTGTGTGAAAGAGAGTGTGTGTGTGTGTGTGAGAGAGAGAGGAGTGTGTGTGTGTGTGTGTGTGTGTGTGTGTGTGAGTGTGTGAGAGAGAGAGAGAGTGTGTGTGTGTGTGTGAGAGAGACTGTGTGTGTAAGAGAGTCTGTGTGTATGTGTGCAAGAGTGTGTGAGTGTGTGTGTGTAAGAGATGGAGTGTGTGTGTGTATGAGAGGGTGCGTTTGTGTGTGATTGTGTTTGTGTGTGTGCAAGAGTGTGTGAGTGTGTGTGTAAGAGATGGAGTGTGTGTGTGTATGAGAGGGTGCATTTGTGTGTGATTGTGTTTGTGTGTGTGTGTGTGTATGTGTGTATGTGAGAGAGAATGTGCGAGTGTGTATGAGAGAGACAGAGTTTGTGTGTGCCGCGAGTGTGTGTGCGTGTGTGTGTGTTACCTCTGTTAACCATGTTTCAGGAAACAAAATGACACATCAGAAAACAAATGTGAGATTTTGAGAGACTGGGCCTTGTTTAAACAGAATGAATGTCTGTGTTTTTCAAGAAAATCTCAACGTGTCAACGTGCCATACTCGAAGACCGCAGACTTCAAGCAGAGCATAGAGGGCCCTCTAGTGGACATTGCCTGTAAGTACCATTAAGAACGCTGCAGCAAATACAACGTTAAAAGTCTGACACAGAAAATCATATGATTATTGCTCTCTTCAATTTTTTGTCTGTGAATTCAAAAATTCAGGAGCCGAACCAAACCGACGCAGCCGGGCGAAACCTGTGACAGGTGAGCTTTTATTTTAAAAGTCTGTACATTCAGAAGCGGCGCAATGGCGCTTGGCAACGGACGAGACTCCACACACAGTGCGGAATGATCTCTGCTCAGTGACATCAGCGTTCATATTCGAATCAGCAATATTCATATCTACTCTCTAAGGCTGTGTGGTGGCCTCACACGGCCCGCAGGTTCGATGAGACCGCAATGGCAGTTACGTTGTTCACGGGACAGCACGTCTGATGTTTAAACGAAAGTTTAAACAGGAAGGAAAAACGGAAAAATTGCTTTGAAACCTCAAGTGCACCAACAGCAGGTAGTACTGTCGCTTCATAGCAAGAAGGGCCTGGGTTCGAGTCCTGGCCTGAACCTTTCTATGTGGAGTACTCCGGTTTCCTCCCACAGTCCAAAGACATGCAGGTTAGGCTAATTGGAGACTCTAAATTGCTCATAGGTATTAGTGTGTAAGTGAATGGTGTGTGTGCCCTGCGATAGATTGGCGGCCTGTCCAGGGTGTATTCCTGCCTCTCGCCCAATGCATGCTGGGATTGGCTCCAGCACCCCCTGCGGCCCCGAGCAGGTATAAGTGGGTTAGATAATGGATGGATGGATGGATGGATGGATGGATGGATGGAGAATCTGGGGTTCGTACCACAGGGGGAGCTGATTCTGTTCAGTATTTTAAAAAATCTCTCAAACGGGAACTATAATGCATTTAAACAATGTTTTGTTTTTTTAAATTCCCCAAATGGCAACCATATCTCAGTCACAATGGTTGCTATTTCTCTTTTAAATTATGGTTTTTAAATCCCATGTGGGTTGTGAGTGGGGGGGGGGGGGTGTTAAATACTGTGCTTGATCGAGTGGACAGTGAGAAAGAGAAGATGAAGGAAATGGACAGGTGAAGAGCATTACAGGTAAGGTGAAGGACAGGTGATGTGATTGGCAAGTGGGAGGGTTCCTGAAGGTGAAGTTCCAGGTGATGTGATTGGCACACCTCCGTTTCAGGGCAGCTTCAGCCAGCTCAGGTCATCCGATCTTTAAGGTGGGAAGGAAATAAATCACAAGAGTGAGGAACATTTCAGTGGTCAATGGCAGGCTCAATTACAGATCCACCTTTAAAAAAACAGAGCAGTATGTCCTATCCTTCAAGGCAAGATGTAGCTAATGTAGATGATGTAGATGAATTCATGAAATACTTTATTAATTATAAATTACACATTTAACATGCTGATAATTAACAGAAAGCAGAGGTACAGCAGGACAGTGATGGGCTCTCGTGGTTCTATAATGGTGTGGGAAGCAGGTGTCTTTAAAAGTGACAATACCCACATCCACAGAGTATAAACAGCCACCCTGTGATTTTAAGACTGTGACAACCAGGTTATTTGTATGTCAAGGCCCTCTTAGTTTCCAGATCTGAACACAGCCTAGCATTTGTGGGATATTCCAGAAAAGACACTGGAGGCAGCACTTTCCATCTACCAATGCCAGCCGATGTACTCTCCTGCGGAAGAGCTCTGCTGTGTTCCTACCACAGAATTCCAGACAGCAGCTAGACTCTACGCCAGTATAACCCTCCCACACCAGCACCACTAAACAATGCTCTAAATGTAGATTCGTATGACCAACATCCATATAAAACCACACATGCTGTTGCAAAACATGATATATTTTTTAAAAGGCCATTACAGTCCTGACTGCATCAGTAAAAGGTGCTGTGGGTGAGAACAGGAAGTGAGGTAAGATGCAGGGTGAATATGAGGAAGTATGAACACATAATAGGCCACACAGGCTCTACTGGTACACAGGCCCCAGTGTCACTGAGAGACTGCACACTGGAGCTTACATTTTTACCTGTAACCTGCGCTGACCTTTCCACGAGCTTACCTTGCTCCTGCCTCTTTATGCCGAACTGTAAAGTGTGTTTTTGTGTCCTTAAATATCTCAACACTCGTCTGTTAAACCAGCGGGACGCTCACTCACTCCGCCATCGCCTTGGTGATCGCCTTCCCCGTCGCCAGCCTCTCGGCCACCTGGGATATCGCGGGGTCAAAGTTCAAGCCCGTAACCGCCACCACCACGTCGTCCCTGGTCAGACACGACGGTCAAGCCCGACGAGAAAAATCGGTTAGTCTTTTATTTTTTATTATTATTTATTTTTATGTGGTCTGATTTGTTGTTGAAAATGTGTGAAATCTCCAACGGTCTGGAATGTGCATGGCGGTCTGCGTAAGTTTGGCAGCAGTGAGTTTTGGCAGTTTGGATGAGTTTGGCAGCAGTGAGTTTTGGCGGTCTGCGTAAGTTTGGCAGCAGTGAGTTTTGGCGGTTTGGAGAAGTTTGGTAGCGGTGGGGTTTGGTCTGCTCACTTGATGTAAAACGCGAGGAACTTCATGTCCTCGAATCTTCCCTTCAGCACCATCTCAGTGTATCCTTCCCCGAAGCCTGAGCACCGTCAGCCGAGAAAAATAATAACAGTCATAATCAGTATGACGAGCAAAACTGACGGGTCATGTTGAGAGCTTAACTCTTGTTGCCGTGGTGAATGGGGGGGGGGGGCCGGGGTCACCTGCATAGCGAATGGTGTTGCCTAGCAGCACGGTCCAGTAGAAGGGGACGGAGCTCAGTTCTGTCTCCCGGTTCAGCATGTTTAAGGCAGATATCCTTCCTGAATAAACACATTTAAAAGCTCATCAAGACACTGGACTCCAGGTGTTAGCATGCCGCTATGGCTAGCAGGCCCACAGTACACATTGTATCAGTTATGAACCTAAACAAGGTGCTGTAGTAATGTTAATGAGCCAGCAGGGGGCACCCTTACCCCAAAGCAGAAAGACCATAGCACCAGTACAGCGATGGGGATACAGTGCCAGCTGAAGAGCACCGGCACGTTACATGAATGTCTAAAAATGTAAACAGCACTGAACCGATCGTAGGAACAAACTAACACTCAGACATTGTGCTGTGCCCAATCACATACCTGAACTCATTTTACTATGCTATGCCACCACACACATAGCAGAGCCACACGCCCCCTACAACACACACACTAAACATCAGCCGAAGACTGTCGCAGCTACTTCCTGTTTGGCAGACGGAACATTCCGAGCGTAACTGAATGGAACATTCCAAACGTCACTGAATGGAACTTTATAAATGTAACTGAACATTCTGGCTTTTGATGGCGCCCCCTGTTTCCCCAGACGATGACGATATAGACAGTTGATGGGTGCCTTACCCTGGGCCTGAGGGTAAATTTGGAAGGAGTGTGTGTTTGAGGTCCTGGTTGAGTAACGATTTTTGGTTCCTTACCCTGGGCCTGAGCCATCTGCCAGTGGCCGATGTTGACCCTCCGGTCCTGGGCCATGGTGAGAGGGAAGCAGGCCAGGTCTCCAGCACAGAACACGTCCGGGACACTGGTGCGCATGCACTGAGAGAGAGGAGAGAGTGAACACACACACACACACACACACACACACATGCATACACACACACACACGCGCGCGCACCCACACTCACACACACACACTCACACACACACACAGTACCTTGTCTACAGGCACAAAGTTCTTGGAGTCCAGCTCCACTTGGCTCCCCTGCAGAAATTCCGAGTTTGGGACCACACCTGTGAGAGAAAGCAGGCCCGTGTGTGTGAGCTCACAAGTATGTACAGGTAGAGCCAGGACAGGTACAGCTTCGCTACCTGGGCGGGACACGAACAGGTCTCTCAAAATCTAAGAGCCTGCATCTCAATGAGCTCAAATTCAGAGAACTCTCCATGAGACAGTCCGCCTGGCAGAGCATTTTTAAAATGCCACGTGGAATCATCACATGGAATGCTGTACACTACCTGGTCCTTCTGTGTGATTTACTGCCTGTGAACCAGCGTTACAAAAACAGGGCTTGGTCCTGCTGCAGGTAGATACCAGTGCATAGACATGTCTCCGTTTGTCTTAAAACTATTTTTAAAACTCTGCTTTAAGCCAGAAGTACAGCAGTTTGGTCGCTCCTGGTTACCCGAATTGGATGGATTCATGATATGACGTGTTTTAAATATATTTAAATATATTTTACAGATTAAAAAGGCAATACTTGTATGTTTTCTGTTGAAAGAAACTGTTGCTACATACGTGAGGAATTCAAGTTGACATATTATTCACAAAGGCAGGAATTTTGAGGAGGAAGGTTAAGCTCACTGTACTCACCAATCCCCACGATCAAAACATCAACAGGAAGGACTGTACCACTCTTCAGCAACACCTCTTTCACCTACACCAAGAATGATGCATTTCATTGGTACCTGCTCTTCCACACCCCCTTTTATCACTCTCTGCAATTGGCTGTCCGGTGACTGACACAGAGGGCATTTTTTGGGAAAATTAAATTTTAAAAATTAACCGTGTTGACCCAATGTTTATAATAAATAATAAATAAATTAAGCAACAAAACCTCTGATAGTGTAAATTAGGTCAGACAGCAGACCGTTGTGTGCATACAGGGTGGCACTGCATCATAGTGGTTAAGGCAACTGGGCTTCTAACTCATGGGGTTGCGGGTTTGAATCCCAGGTGGGGGCACAGCCATTTTACCCATGAGCCAAAGTACTGAGCCTGAACTGCTTCAGTAAATATCCAGTAGTGTAAATGGACTGTGTGTGAAGAATAAGAGCGGTGTATGTCAGTTTTGGAGAAGAGCATCTGCCAAACGGCTAAAACGATAAAACGATAAACGACGGCAGGTGCCTTTACCTTTCCGCTCTCTCCTCTGATCTCCAGCACGCTGTCGTTCATGAAGAACTTCACCGCCTGCGCTTCCAGCATCTGCAGCACGAGAGGAAAGACAGAGTAAAGATGAGAAGCTGGGCTTGCAGCTGAATGTGTGTAGGTACAGCACCCAATCAGGGTCCTGAATTGGATAAATTAGAATTTGAGTTCAAATTCTCCCCAAAAAAGGCATCTTTGCTCCCACCATTTGGACACGTATTCATAAAGCATTCATCCTAGATAACACAAAACTGCTCTCAGATGCTTTATGAATATGGGCTCTGATCTACACAGTGAAATATCCAGTGTTCATTCAACTCAAATTAAATCAACAGATATATCTGGACCAAATGTTAGAGTTGAATTAACACTGGACATGTTACTGTGAAGCATTTCAATGCTTCTTTTTTTTTTTCTTTTAGGCCAATAATACATAATGCTAGGATATGGAGCAGTCATAAAACATACACTGAAAATGAAATAATATATGTTCTAAATACAGGAAGTGAGCTGTCATGGAACCCTCCTGGATGGGACGGAAGGATCGCATGAGTTGAGTATCTTTGCGCTTTGCGCGCTGTCTGTGCTGACTGACCTGCAGGGTGAGCCTCCCGATCTCGGGGCCCAGGGTCCTCTGGTACGGCAGCTCGCTGCTCCCGATCACCGTCACGCTCCGGGCCCTCCCCGTCATGTAGGAGGCCACCTCCATGCCTTACAGAGGGAGGAGACGCCTTAACACACTCAACACACTCAACACACTGACTGAACACTTAACACACACTCAACACACTTAACACGCTGACTGAACACTTAACACACACTCAAAACACTTAACACACTGCACACGCCCAACACACTTAACACACTGCACACGCTCAAAAAACTTAACGCACTGCACACGCTCAAAACACTTAACACACTGCACAAGCCCAACACACTTAACACACTGCACACGCCCAACACACTTAACACACTGCACAAGCCCAACACACTTAACACATTGCACACGCTCAAAACACTTAACACACTCAACACACTTAACACACTGCACATGCTCAAAACACTGAACATACTGCATAAACACTTAGACTCAACACTCTGAAAGACACTGCATAAACACTCAACACACTCAACACACTGAATAACCACTTACACTCAACACACTTAACACTGAATAAACACTTAACACACTCAACACACTTAATACCCTGCACCCACGTAAACAAAGCCGTAAACAGAGTGGGCGTGGCTATCGGCGAAAGGGGGCGGGGTTACCGATGAAGGAGGTGCCCACGATGACGACGTGCTTCCTGAAGCAGGAGTAGTGGATCCTGCGCGCGTCCTCGGGCGTCTGCAGCAGGCACACGTTCTGCAGGTCCGCTCCCGCGCAGTCCAGCTTCCTGGCCCTAGGGGGCAGCGTGGAGGCAGAATAACATGGGGAAACTCAGTGGAACTACTCGACCTATCAGTGACTGATCTGTGGACTGGACCGACTGTAGTATGCTTTGCTGTGGAGATTCGGTCTTTTTGATTGGCTTTATTGTAATGGACCAGTCGTAATGCTATTTGCTGTGGGGTGTTCAGCCGATGACATCACTGGAAGCAGCCAGAACCAGGAAGTGAGATATGTGGATACCTGGGCATAGTGTGTGAGTGTGTGTGTGTGTGTGTGTGTGAGACCCCCGGGTGGAACTGGTCCAGACCGGTTTGGTCCAGGTGCTCACCTGCAGCCTGTGGAGATGAGCAGCTGGTCGTAGCTTTGCCAGGAGCCATCGCTGAACGTCACCGTCTTACTGCCTGTGTCCAGGGCCTTAGCCTGAGGAGAGGAGAGGGGGAGAGGAGGGGGAGGAGGGGGGGAGGAGGGGGAGGGGGAGGGGGGGGGAGGAGGAGAGGGGAGGGTGAGAGGAGGGAGAGGAGAGGGTGTGGAGAGGAGGGGAGAGGAGGAGCAGAGGAGAGGAGGGGGGGGGGGGAGGGAGAGGAGAGAGAGGAGAGGAGAGGAGAGAGAGGTGAGGGGAGTTGGTGGGCCTGAGGACAGTAACAGTGACTGTTTTCCTCAGATTTTTTGATTAAGCTGTGCCAGACTCTCTCTCTTTTTAATGCATTTTTAAGAATATGGATCTGATAATCAGGGATAGTCTATAATATTATCTATGGTAATAAAACATGAAGAAGATTAAGCGGTTTTTAATATGATAGTGTCGCAGATTGGATATATTTAATTTAGACGAAACCCCCAGGTTTTAAACACCAGGGTTCCTCACCTCCTTCCGTAGCCACACCTCGATGTCGTGCCGCAGGAAGAACTCCATCTGCCTGAGCAGGATGCTGTCACTCTGCACGTTCATCACCTGGGAGGGGCGTGGTTACAGAAAGGGGCGGGGCTTCAGACATGGGGAACACATATTGTCCTGGTACAGAATTGGCGGCTGATGGCCGTCCTATGTTCCCCGCCCCCAGCCCCGCCCCTCTCCTGAGCCCCGCCCCCTCACCGCACCTTGCTGAGCGTGGTCTTGTCGTAGGGCAGCAGGTCATCGCTGGTCACCATGACGATGCGGCCGCCGTAGTTCTGCTGCCTGAGGGTCTCGGCGCAGACCAAGGAGGCCGACCCTGCGCTTACGGAAGGAAGCGGACACGTTCGGGAAAACAGCGCCTTACTTAAACAGAGAACGCTGCGCCAGGAGGCGGGTTTCCAGAACGATCCGCGGCGCGGATCTGCAGGCGGGGCGACGGGGGGGGTCAGACAGGCCCCCACGCTGGAGTCGGCCGACGACAGACCAACCCCAACCCCGGCGCTGCAGAGCCACGCGACCTGCAGGCTGTTATTTTCACTTTAACCCTCTGAGGTGAGTAAGGCGTGAGGTCACAATCGTGATTAGAATGTTCTTAACTGAACGTTCTAATGCTGATGTCACAATCACTTCTGTTAGCTGAAAGAATGGAGTTCTAGAATAATGACTTGGAATTTTGAATAAATACATTCCAAAAAACCTACTCTTCAAAGGGTTAAATTCAATAACCAGGGAAGCTGAATTTACCATGTAATCAATTCCTTTAATTGATCAGTTAAGTGCTGAGTAACAGCGAAACTCAGCAGAACCCAGTTGTTCTACAGGACCTGGTTTCGGTGGACCTCGTGCCTACACTCCCCAGGCGAAGCCTCCCCCTTTCCTGCCTCACAGGGCCCCTTCCTCACCTCCTCCAATCAGCAGCATGGTGTGGATCACCCCCGGGTCCCTCCTCCCCATTTCCTTCACCCGTTTCCTCTGTTTCAGAGACTTTGGAGAACAGGCCAGAGGGCTGCGGTCAGCTCCGCCCCCTTTCTGACATCATACAAGATTAACCCCACCCCTTCTGACATCACACAAGGCAAACCACAGGCCCATTCTGACATCAAAGGTAATCAGTCCTGCCCCCTTTCTGACATCATAGTAGGTGAGCCCTGCTTCTTTCTGACATCATTAAATGCCACCTGCTCTCTCTTTATGACATCATAGAAGGTCATCCTCTCCCTCTGACACACACGATATATAACATAAACAGAGCTGATAGCTGTAGTTTACCTGTTTGTTTACTGACACAAAGACCTTGCTGTTTCTGACTTCTACCTTTAAAAAAAAAAAATAAAAATCAGTCACCAATAGAAATGGCACAACAATATTTGGATATTTCAATAAGGGGTGGGCCACGGAGAAAGCAGTTCGCCCATGTAGAGAGCTGTGGGTTGAGTATGTTTGGTGTGTCTGTGTGTGTGTTAGTCTTATAAGAGATCTTTCAGCAGGTGATAGAGACAGTGAGGTTTTGGGTAAATGGTAAATGGTAAATGGACTGCATTTATATAGCGCTTTTATCCAAAGCGCTTTACAATTGATGCCTCTCATTCGCCAGAGCAGTTAGAGGTTAGGGGTTAGGTGTCTTGCTCAAGGACACTTCGACATGCCCAGGGCGGGGTTTGAACCGGCAACCCTCCGACTGCCAGACAATCGGTCTTACCGCCTGAGCTATATCGCCCCTGGGGGGGGTTAGTCTGTGTGGGACCCCCCAGGGGGGTGGGGTACCTTGTGGCAGGGTAGGCAGTCCAGGCCGGGGAACTCCTCCAGATCTCCCGTCTTCACGTTAAAACACGCCCCGTGCCACGGACACCGCACCCTGTTCCCCGACAACGCCCCTGCAACAGAGAGACAGCGCCCCGTCAGCAGTACAGACCCACAGCACCCCGTCTGCAGTACTGACCCACAGCGTCCCGTCTGCAGTACAGACACACAGCACTACAGACTGACTGCACTACTGACCCACAGCACCCCATCAGCAGTACAGACACACAGCACTACTGACCCACAGCACCCCATCAGCAGTACAGACACACAGCACTACTGACCCACAGCACCCCATCAGCAGTACAGACACACAGCACTACAGACTGACTGCACTACTGACACACAGCACCCCATCAGCAGTACAGACCCACAGCACCCCGTCAGTACTATAGACACACAGCACTACTGACCAATCAGCACTACAGACCCACCAGCACTACAGAAACACAGCACCCCATCAGCAGTACAGACACACAGCACCCCGTCAGCAGTACAGACACACAGCACTACTGACCAATCAGAACTACAGACCCACCAGCACTACAGACACACAGCACCCCATCAGCAGTACAGACACACAGCACTAGACACACAGCCCCCCATCAGCAGTACAGACACACAGCACTACTGTCCCACAGCAGCCTATCAGCAGTACAGACACACAGCACTCCATCAGCAGTACAAACACACAGCACTACTGACCCACAGCACCCCATCAGCAGTACAGACCCAGAGTGCTGCTCTTTGACCTGTGAACTCTGACCTCTCACCTTTGCTGAGGGGAGCCCCATAGTGTGTGCACTGGTTCCCGATGGCACTGTAGTGTCCTCCACTGCGAACCAGCAGGACGTTGTGGTGTCCCACCTCCACCTCCATCATCCTGGGGATGAGCACACGGTCAGGGCTGCTTCTGATTGGCCGTTTCCAGGCAACAAATCCATTTGGTCACAATCGCCAGCCAAATGCCATATCAGCTGTGGTCAGCTAAGGTGAGCTCAGGTAAAGTACAGGTAAGACCAGGTAAAGGACATGTATGAACAGATGAAAGACAGGTGAACCCAGGTAAAGTACAGGTAAGACCAGGAAAAGGACAGGTATGAACAGATGAAAGACAGGTGAGCCCAGGTGAAGGACTAGTGAGCACAGGTAAAGTACAGGTAAAAACAGGTAAAGGACAGGTAAGAACAG
Source organism: Anguilla japonica (assembly GCA_025169545.1). NCBI lineage: Eukaryota > Metazoa > Chordata > Actinopteri > Anguilliformes > Anguillidae > Anguilla > Anguilla japonica. The sequence continues at coordinate 54,950,409 of CM045891.1, forward strand.
GTGCCACCGGGTAAGGGACAGGTGACAGCAGGTGAGACCAGGTAAGAACAGGTGAGGGACAGGTGAGCACAGGTGCCAGCGGGTAAGGGACAGGTGACAGCAGGTGAGAGCAGGTGAGTAAGAGGTGCGAGCAGGCTGCAGGTGAGTAAGAGGTGCGAGCAGGCTGCAGGTGAGTAAGAGGTGCGAGCAGGCTGCAGGTGAGTAAGAGGTGCGAGCAGGCTGCAGGTGAGTAAGAGGTGCGAGCAGCTGCAGGCGAGCAGGCTGCAGGTGAGTAAGAGGTGCGAGCAGGCTGCTGCAGGTGAGAGTAAGCAGGTGAGTAAGAGGTGCAGCAGGTGAGGGCAGGTGAGTAAGAGGTAAGAGGTGAGCACAGGTGCGAGCAGGTGACAGCAGGTGAGAGCAGGTGAGTAAGAGGTGCGAGCAGGTGAGAGCAGGTGAGAGCAGGTGAGTAAGAGGTGCGAGCAGGCTGCAGGTGCGCCAGTGGTTCTTACTCTCCATCCCGGAGTTCAGACTCCAGGCACACCTCCTCTGTGACCTCCTCCGACTCTGAATCCGGATCGGGGTCCGGGCTGCTTTTGGCTGGAGGGGAAACGCAAAACCAGACTGAGCAGGGTTCCATGCCCAAACACTGACCCCCACCCCTCCAATCTGTTCCTGGGCATCACTTTAATGTGAGGGGCTTCAGCTTGACTAAGGATAGATGGATCATGGACCCGGGCTCATTTTGGGGGCAGAAAATATTCAGATCCACAAAGAAAACATCTTGAGGCCCGACAATTCATTTTTGCCTCCTGCAGGGGACCTGAATCTCTGGTCTTAATCTCAATAACCACATATTCAACTGTGCCTAAAACTACACTACAAGGGACATTTAACAAATATGAAATAAGATTTTAGGAAATATTTTCAGGGCAACATGCTTTTGCAATCCAAGTCACTTGCATTTTGTCAAAAAAAAATTAAATATTACAATTTTTTCCCCTGGGTCTCTCTCGAATAGCCTATATACAAAAGAGTTCACTTTAATCATCAGTGAAATTATCTGCTCTTCTTTTGAATGCATTTTTGAATGCATGGAACGTTTAAACAGCACTGATACTTTCATTCGATATTGACCCAGTGCCGAAAAATGTACGGTTTGTGGTAGGCCTCAGCTCAGCGTAATTTTTGAGGTGTAATACACTCTGACAGAAATACTAATCGAGTACCTATCACGCCGACGGGACCCCATCGACAGCTGTACGTGCCAAACCACTCCCAATGACATCAGCGTTTTGCTTTCTTTTTTGCGTAGGCCACGGGACATTTTTATGGAAGCATTGCGACAATGTTGAATCAAAACTCTGAAATAGCGGATCAATTAATCAATATATTTACGGCTTCGGATCTGTGATACAAGACGTCAGAAAGGGTTGAAAATAACGTAAACTGTTCTTTCACAGAAAAAAATTATCTCCCGTTCCCATGAGTGGATTTAGCGGACACGCATGAAGGCCGCCATTCCCCTAAAACCCCCATTAGGCGACATAAGGTGACATTGTGTTCCGCGGTCCTCTCGCGCTGTCTACAGAGATAAATATAATTCACTTCAGAAAGACACAGCGAGGCTTCTAAACAAAACGCACATACGTTTTGTGAGTTTGAATTAGTTTGGTGAGAAATTACACCACTGGACAGACATGTTGACGTTAATATGTGTGCGGCGCTAAGTAGCCTACATGATAACAGGATAATAATATATGCTTTCATTTTACTCACTTGGAAGTCCCCCAGACATCTCACTCGTCCCGACAGACACGCGACCTTGTTAATTCAAATAGTGTTATCCGTTCAGTGACCCTTCATGAAAGAATCCGCCCTCAAGCAGGTCGCCGTCCAGAGTCTCGTGTCACTTGTCGGCTGCGACGCAGTCTTAAGCGACAATGGACCAATTGGGATGGAACTGAGTCCCGTAACCCAGGCAACAACAGCACCCCCTCCTACCGACCTCGTGCTCTGGATGTTTTCAGGGGCGCGGGGCAGGCCGCTTGACGGACGGGGGGAAAGTTTATTGCAGCACTGTTACAGCTGTTAGTGCTACGTTTCCGTCTGTGGATGCCGTTGTTGGAAACCGATTAAATAAAACGGGACAAAGGAAAACGAATCGAGTGACGTTTAGAAGTGTCTTTACAAATGTAACGGACGCAGGGTATTAGCACTCGCTGTTACATAAACAGAATAGAGAACGGCTGACAAAGCAACCAGGCTAACAATAGGGTGGCGAACGTGGGGACAAAGTGCGTGACTCGGCACATCTTGCGACAATCATCGCCATTCAACGCGCCGCCACCTGTAGTCACCATTCAACAACTCCGCGTATTCCCCCTGTATAGTGGTCCACACACTCGATAACAACTAAAGTTGCTCCAGCGACGCGACAAAAAAAAAAAAAAAAAAAAAAAAAAAACCGTCTCACATCCCAGAGCAGCGGAACGTGCTGTGGAATGACATCCTTGTCGGACATCGTTAACTAGGCTTATGGACGCGTTGGGGGGAGAGCACTGCAATTTTGAAATAGGGAAATAGTTATTTTTAATTCACAGGGATCTCGCTCGTGATATGCAATTTGGCTGCTTTCCGTTGCTTTACCGTTGGGGATTTCAACTGAAATTAGGGTTATATTAGCCCACATATATGTGTGCTCTGCGGCAAAAGGAGCGGCAACTTTTAGAAAAAGAGGATCTAAGCTATCCTCATCTGTTTTTTTATCGATAGAGTGCGTTTAAAACATCTATGAAAGTATACTGTTACTACTAATAATAATAACAAGAATAATAAATGTTTTGTTATTATTACTACTTTTATTATTATTAGCCTATTGTTGTTGTTGTTGTTGTTGTTAGTTGTAGCCTACTCTGTTTCTACTAAAATTCGACTGAATCCCCTGAGAACAGCCTTATTTGGTCCAATGCCCTGTGAGCACGAATGCATCACATCTTTTAAAGCAGACCAACATAATAATCTTTATCATCTATTTTGAGGGGGAATAAAACATTAATATCCCCCAATGAATATAACAGAAAAATAGACGGACAATCGCGAAGACCACCTGTACGCACGTGCGCTGAGCTGCCGCCGAACGCCAGGCGGTGTCGCTCTGCTCAACACAAAGTGTTCTTATTTCAGGGGCGCGAGAAAAAAACCGTGTAGTTAAATAACAGCACGCCCTTCAAGTTTATTTACAAGTCGTGCGGAAGAAAAGAAGAAGAATAGTTCTACGATTGTGTTGGTTAACCCTGTGGGACGTGTCTTGCAACTATTCATGTGGAATTTTCCATTCACCAAGTCGGTCTTTCTTCCCCAGTGATTTTATTCCAGGATGTTTTGCTGTCTGTTTTAAAACACACATGCAAACAAACAATAAATAGTTTGCTGTCACTGGAGCAGATAGTGAATTGCTGAAATTCTAGCCGTGCCCGTCGCTGTTATAGCGACTTTCAACTAAATACATGCAAATAATAAGTGCAATAAATTATTATTTTTTAAATATTATTCTTTAAATTATGGAATAATTTCGTTTCTATCATGCAGACACAGACTGCATTTAGGTCTACTGTGCCAAGCGGTATTTGCTGTTGCGAAACTAAACGGGTTTTCAGGAAAGCCAGTGATTTTCTTGGTTGAACTTTGTGGAAAAGCGGGGAGCTCTCTCCTCGGTGTTGACATTGTGACGTCAGGCAGGGCACAAAGGCGGGAGAGGGAGACGCGTGACGGAGTTTTGTAACCTCGCCTCTCCGTCGTGGGGCGGAGACTGTTGACTAAAGGAAACAAAGTTTCACAGCCAATTACAACCACCACAGCGGACCTCAAATATTGGCAAGGACCACATACTCAAAGCGAATTTACATTCCTCTTTTCCCACGGACGGAGACTGGCACATGCACAAGCCGGTGGTGGAACAGGTCGTCTTGTTTCTGTTTCCATCTACATGATTTTGCGGAAAGAAATTCGGTAGCAGAATGAAATGTGTTAAATATTAAACCAAGGTCAAAACAGAGAAGTTTTTTTTCGGCAAGGCAGCGAGGAATTTCATAAGCGTGCGGTACAGACCAGAGGTAATTTTTCCCATCTGGAGTGGAACGTGACCCCAGGGGTCCTGCTCTGATGGAGCTGCATTCGGTTATTCTGACGACGGGATGCTCCGTGGGCTTTTTCAAGCTCGCGAACTCGGGACTGAAGAGGCTCCCGATGCCAGATACCGCGCGCAGAAACGCCTGGAAATGGAGAAACATCGCCACTTCCTTCGTGCACAGTCTCATAACTGGCATCTGGGCTGTGCTCTGGTGAGTGTATGGCCGGCTCCCATGCCCGTCCATCGGTCTCGATGGTTAATATTAATTAATAATATCCATTAGACCTAATTAATAATATTTATTAGTGTGCTTCCGAATGGGGTTTGCTGTCTGTTGTTTTTCATGATTGTGTGGCGGTTGGGTGGAGGCTTCCTCGGGTTTTTTCCTCTCACGTGGAATTGTTTTTGGGTTTTTTCTTCATCGTTGTTTATTTGTAGTCTCTGAAACCTGCAGACTGTATAATATTACAGCGTTGTAATACATGCGTTCAGTGCTGGTGTGGAAATTAACTGCCTCTTTCCCCCGCGTAGCTTCTACTTGCATCCTCAAATGGCCGAAGACCTCATATCCACCCACTCCGTCTTTTCGCACGCGCTGGTCTCGGTGTCTATCGGTAAGTGTGCGGAGACTGAACTTGAGATTCATTTGCGAGTCGAGAGCGATAAATAAAAAGACAAATATATAGCCTTTCCATATGGGGAAAAAAGTATTATTAGCGCGTGCAACTTGATTTACCCTAATGACGGCGGTATGGAAACCACGCGAGGGCTTTGTTATGAAACGCGTTTGTGTAACAACCCCCCCCCCCCCCCCCGTAATGAATTAATGAATGAATTGGCAGTTAAAATAGTCCACTGTTCAGTCAGACCGTGCTTAATCTGGTTATACCTGTCTGTTGCGCTAAGCCGTTGATCATCCTCGCCTTTCTGGCATCTCTTTCTACCCATTGTATAGCCTTTGTTGTGTGTCACGTCGTGATATGTATGAATAGGTTATAATAAAAAAAACGCGCAAAACTAATAGTGAATTGCATTGGTCAGTCAATGACTAGGTCAGTTATTTTTTTCTTTATTCGGTATAATTAAGTTAATTTATCGTCAAAGAAAACTACACACAGGCAGTGATGTTGGTCAGAGGAAAGAGTTGCTTAATACTCACGTGACCGCGTACAACATGTAAATCATTGGGTAGCATCGCCGGTCTTGGACTGGCTGGAAAAAATATTGCTACAAATGTAAAAAAAAAAAAAAAAAAGTCAAAGTTATTTGGTTCTTCTGAATACAAAATAGCACTTTTGAAGATTTATTGCTGAATTGAAAAATAATTTACTTCACAATTAAATAATAAACGCAGCTGAGAAATTGTAAATGAAAGAATGTTTCACTCATCAAAATGACGTTTACTGTGCAGTAATAGACGTAATTTGTTTAGAAGACGGATTTTTTTGAGAGGTAGTCAACAATGCTGCTGACGGATACGGGGGAAATTTTTCACAGAATTCACAGAAAATTGTTGCACATTTCCACAGCTGTCAAAAGAATGCCAATTGACATGACAATTTGTGTCGTGTATTTAATATGCAAACGGAAAACAAACAATAAAACGGTCGTTAATCAACCACCGCAAAAGAAACTGTGAAACTGTGTCTTTTGGATCCAAGGAAGTCCACTGGAATATGTGTGTAAAAAAAAATAATAATAATAAAGCGTCTGAAGAGAAAAACAGGAAACAGGAAAAGGCACATCAGGTTCTCCTGGATCTGTCAAACGGCTTGGAACAGTTTCAGCTGGCACATTCAAGGGTAGACCCCAGCCCAGCCCCCCCCCCCCCCCCCCCCCACACACACACACAGCCCCCGCGTAAGTTGCTGATGTGTTGGGTCTGCGCTGGGCAGGAGGGCGGCCGCATGCCGGGGATAGCTGACATTCCGGGGGGGGGGGGGGGGTGGAGATGCCAACCGGGGGCGTTCGGTGGGGGGGGGGGTCTGTCCCAGGCACGGGTTCGACGCCACCCCTCACTCCCCCCTTTCGATGCTCGTCATGACGTGAGACTGTGTCATTACAATGTGAGTTGTAGCGCCTTCCACCGTTCTCCTGAAACGTGTTTTTAGCACTGGCCGCATGGCCAAACAGGAACGGTCTGATCTCAGAATCGAGCATCAGACTTGGGTTTGAATATGTACGGTCAGTTTTGACCTTGAACTATTTAGGTGCTGGTAAAATTTGCAAAATTTGTAAAAACACCTTTGCAGATCCCCTGAGAATTTTTCAACGAAATATTGTTGCCGTAACCAAAAACATGTCATCAGTATGAAAGGAGGAATAGATGCTTTGTCTCAAACTGTCAGTAGTACTCCGTAGGACTTCTCCCGACATCTAAAGGGTTAACAGGCTTTCAGAGAACGCATATGATCCCTGCTATTTACCTTGATGGTGTGTGTGTGTGTGTGTGTGTGTGCGTGTGTGTGTGTGTGTGTATGTGTGTGTGTGTGTGTGTGTGTGTGTGTGTGTGTGTATGTGTGTGTGTGTGTGTGTGCGTGTGTGTGTGTGTCTGTGTGTGTGTGCGTGTGTGTGTGTGTGTGTGTGTACGTCTGTGCGTGTGTGTGTGTGTGTGTATGTGTGTGTGTGTGTCTGTGCGTGTGTGTGTGTGTGTGTGTCTGTGCGTGTGTGTGTGTGTGTGTGTGTGTGTGTCTGCGTGCGTGTGTGTGTGTGTGTGTGTGTGTGTGTGTGTGTGTGTGTGTGTGTGTGTCTGTGCGTGTGTGTGTGTGTGTGTCTCTGCGTGTGCGTGCGTGTGTATGTGTGTGTGTGTGTGTGTGTGTCTCTGCGTGTGCGTGTGTATGTGTGTATGTGTGTGTGTGTGTGTGTGTGTGTGTGTGTGTGTGTGTGTGAGGGGCAGATTTCTGGCAGCGCCCTTGTGTAATCAGGTGTGTAGTAACTCTGTTTCCTCTTCCTTTTGCATGCGACACGGTCCAGTAATATATTAACTTGTACTTGGCCCCCCTAAAACCCCGAACACTCCGATTGGATGCATCTAATGAATATTCATGAGGAGGCGTGGCCAGATACAGTGCAGGGGTAATGGATGTTCTACACTGTAATGCATCATTAGAACCTCCTGCAGTTAGGAAGCAGAGGGGATAGCCTGTAAGAGCTGAATGTGTGCTGAGCCAAAACAATCTGTGGTACCCCCCCCCCCCCCCCCCCCGCCACGCCACGCCACGCCACGCCACACCATGCCACATACACACACCACTCCCCTTCTGTTTTCTGATTGGTCAAAACCGGAAAGGTCTGTTACCTGTGTTTTGGCGTGGAGCCGTGCTCATGGCTTTCCTGGCTACACGCTTGTGCGTCTGACACGTGTCAGGTGTTTTAGACTTGGTGGCTGGCTGGTCTGTTTATACGACAGATCGGAGGGGAGGAGTTAAAAGGCCTCTGGAAAGTAACCATGGGGTTAATGGAGAATGGGCTTCCTGTCATCCAGTTACATAATGGCCCTCATAATATCACCACGGTAACCACCTCCCTTTGGACTGTTGTCTTTGATTGTGGAACGCTCTCCACATGCAGAAAGGGAGAGGAACTTGTTCACTTGTACACTGCTCCACCCCCCTCTCTCCCCCCCCTCCCCAAGTACCTGGCTCCTCGGTTACTGTTTCTGCAGTTGCCAGGGTAGCTGTGGTAACCATAGCAAATCAGTAATTCCAGAGATGCTCTTGCATAAAAGCTCTGTTTAAAAAAACTTTTGTTTTTTTTGTGTTATTTTTTCCTGCCTAGGGTACTTCATCCATGACTTCTCTGACATGATGCTGAACCAGAAGATCAGCCAGTCCTGGGAGCTGCTGTTTCACCATTTGGTGGTAGGTCCTTCTGCCTGACATCAACAGGGTGTGGCTAAACCAAGGTCCAGCTAAAACAGGTCACAGTTAGACCAGGGCACAGGGCATATGTGTGTGGCCTGTAGGGTGTAAAATAGTCAGTGGCTCTCCTGTAGTACTGTGTGGCCTGTAGGGTGTAAAATAGTCAGTGGCTCTCCTGTAGAACTGTGTGGCCTGTAGGGTGTAAAATAGTCACTGGCTCTCCTGTAGTACTGTGTGGCCTGTAGGGTGTAGAATTGTCACTGGTTGTCCTGTAGTACTGTGTGGCCTGTAGGGTGTAAAATAGTCAGCGGCTCTCCTGTAGTACTGTGTGGCCTGTAGGGTGTAAAATAGTCACACAGAGCTCTTGTCGCTGTGATTGGCGGTTGATTGAAAGTCCTGTTTTTCCGGTCCCGTCTCCGGATGCTGAAGGGATGATGGGGTGGAGGAGCCGGCCTTGCCCTCCCCATGTCTCGGGTAAAGGAGAGGCTGTGTTTCGTGACTCACTTCAGAATCAGGCTCTCCAATGAGAGCTCACAGCCTTAATGGCGGACGGATTAATTGGCTGGAAAAAGTGATGCTTTTGTTTTCATTCTCATTTTCTTTCCTTTCGCCCCCCCCCCCCCCCCCAGCCCAACCCCCCCAACCCCCTTTTTTAGTTCCCGCTCTGGACAGGGGCCGCTAACCAAACTGCGCCTCTCTAGCTGTGTAAACGGAGGCAGTGTAAAAGCTGTGTGTAAAAGGTGTGTGTGTCGCTCTGGAGCGTCTGCTAAGTGCCTGTTATGTAATAACGTAGCGCGTCTGTGTCGAGCGAGCGAGTGACAGACACCTGGGACAGACAGGTGCGGACGCCCCCTGTGTTCCGTCTCAGACCCAGAAACAGGTTTTCAGCCTGTAGGGCGGCGCCCTCTCCCTGACATTTAGGTCTTTTAACGGCAGGAGGAGGGAAGGGTGGCTGGAGAGTACACGTGAGGGTGGGAGCAGACAGGTGTGCTGTTAAGGTGTTCCAGACAGGTAAAGGGCATCGTACCTGCGTCTGGAGTACGTTAACTCTTTAGATCCCAAAAAAACAGACACACAACAGGATCCCGGATTGTTTGTGACAATGCATGTTTCCAACCAAAAAAATCCAGCTGGTGATTAATCTGGTGGGTTTGCACTGGGGTCTACAGGGTTAAAGTAAAGTAAAGCAGGATCTGAGGAGCCTGTTTGAGTTCCAGCATGTGAGAGGTGTGTCCAGTCAGGAGTGAGTTGGGTCAGGTAAAGCATGCTGGAGTGGAGAGGTTGTGTGGTCCAAGGTCAAATGTGCTGGATTGGAGAGGTTGTGAGGTCAAAGGTCAAATGTGCTGGAGTGGAGAGGTTGTGCGGTCCAAGGTCAAATGTGCTGGAGTGGAGAGGTTGTGAGGTCAAAGGTCAAATGTGCTGGAGTGGAGAGGTTGTGAGGTCAAATGTGCTGGATTGGAGAGGTTGTGAGGTCAAAGGTCAAATGTGCTGGAGTGGAGAGGTTGTGAGGTCAAAGGTCAAATGTGCTGGAGTGGAGAGGTTGTGAGGTCAAATGTACTGGAGTGGAGAGGTTCTGAGGTCAAAGGTCAAATGTGCTGGAGTGGAGAGGTTGTGAGGTCAAAGGTAAGGTGTGCTGGAGTGGAGAGGTTGTGAGGTCAAAGGTAAAAGGTGAAATGTGGGTCAGAGCACCCGTATGGAAGTTGAATGGTTCCTTTAGGGATGTTTACATCCCCAGAGACGCAGGGAAAGATCTGTGCTTGCCCTGGCGAGCACTTTCGGACCTGTACGTGGGCTGTGGTGGTTTTGTTCCCGGTGGAGACGTTGAGCGATGTTTAGCCGGGGAGAGAGCAGCGCTGGTTTCCCCGTTTAAGCTCCCCGTGGTGCTGTGTGCTCTCTGCTCTGTTCCTCCACATTCCCAGAGCTCAGTTTGTGGTTTGCTCCTGCAGAACAGCTTTCACGGGTCTCTGATCTCTCGCTTAATTGAGTTCCTGTGCTGAATTGCACTGGTACGTTGGTGACCTCTCGGCTTAATCGAGTTTGTCAGCAGCATGCAGTGAGCTTGTGTGCGGGTGAGCACGAGTCTGAGAGGAGGAGTCAGAAACTCAACATGCTAAGGGAGTCTCACTTGAGGACTGGATAAGACCTGATTTTAACAGTCAAAAAGGAAAGCCTGGTTAAAGTGAAGGCAGTGTATTTTACAGTATGCGTAATGGTACTAATACACCATGGAGCAAAAGTGTGTGCATTGAGATGGCTATACACAAATGGTGCGTGGTCTTATTGACAAGTCTCCCCGAACCATTGCACTTTTCTCCTTATACACAAGGAAAAACTCTCAAGTCATCAAATAAAGACACAATCATGACAAAACAGTAGCCTACATCAGTGATCCTGCTTGCGGTATCTCTGTAAGCCTATCACACTGGATTAACATTTGTAGCTGAGACACCAACTTGTTCCCCATGACATTGGCTTTCCAACCATATTATAAAACATGATTACACTGTATTATGGGGACCTCAGTTTTGCATGATGCTGATCTATTAGGATGTTCTGCAGCTGAGCACTGTCTCTTTATCACACACTGCTGACTCCCTGTCAGCAGAGTAAACAGAGTCTGGTTTCCTTTTAGGAGGTCTGATAAAAGGCAGACTTCTATGAGCTGCCCTACAACATCATTGCCCTTTGCTGCCCCATTATGACATCACAGCCCATTGCCCTTTCCTGCCCCATTATGACATCACAGCCCATTGCCCTTTGCTGCCCCATTATGACATCACAGCCCATTGCCCTTTCCTGCCCCATTATGACATCACAGCCCATTGCCCTTTCCTGCCCCATTATGACATCACAGCTCTGAGCCTTGACCTGGATTGCTGTTCTTTGAATTGCTCTCTCCTTCTCTCTGTCTCTCTCCCCCCCCCCCCCCCCCCCCCCTCTCTCTCCATCTCTGGAATCAATGTGTGTTGCTGTGGGATTCCCACATTCCAGGGCCTCTGGAACAACAAATCCCTGTCTTGCTTTTTTGGACGCCTCCAGCATGTCCCAGATACGGACTAGTACGGGTGGAGCGCTCCCAGCCCTCGGTTATTTTCGAAATTCCTGTCCCACGTGTTCCTTAAATTAGATCCTGGTGCTCTGGAAGAGCTCGGAGCAGGTTGTCATTCATGAATCATGAGTCACGGGTGCGTCACATTACAGGCGTTTAGCAGACGCGCTTATTTTATCCATCTGATGGTTTTACACAGCGTTTACATTGCATCCGTTTATACAGCTGGTTACATACGGAAGCAGTGCAGGTCATCTTGCCCAAGGGTACAACAGCAGTGTCCTACCCAGGGAATCGAACCTGTGATTATCTTACAAGAACAGCTCCTTACCCAGGATACTGTTACTATGCTGTTATATTACATGGATATGAGGAAAACTGTACGGCCTTCTCTGTGAACCAGACTGGTGCGTGCTCTGCTGAAAGGGTGGGTTCAGTTCAGGGCCCGAAGGGGGGGGGGGGGGGCGTGGAGCAATGGCCAGGGGGTTTTTGTGAGGCTGTAGGGGGGTTTGTGTACCTCTGGCCGAGGGGAAGAGGAAATCTCAAAGTGGGGGGGGGGGGGGGGGGGGGGGGGGGGGGGGGGGGGGGGGGGGGGGGGGGGGGGGTGGCGGTTTGAGGGCAGGATGTCTGCACACTACAGGGATGCCTTCTAGCCGATCTCTGCCTCCCACCCCCCATAGGGAGGGAGGTCACTGTGTGAGTGTGTGTGTGTGTCTGTGTGTGCATGTGTGAGTGCATGTGTGTCCGTGTGAGCGTGTTTGTGTGTGTGTGTGTGTGTGAGTGTGAGTGTGTGTGTGTGACCAGCAAGTTGGCTTGAATAACAGGTTTTCAAACTTTTCATATTGTAACTCATAACATTTTTTTAAACCATATTTAAAACCTTTTTGCATGCTTCTTTACTACTCACAGTGGACATATTGTAGGTTGCAGATATACTTGATTTAAACTGAGGAACTGTTTTATTCTTCTTGGGTGAAGCAGTGATATGTCAAACTGAGTGCTGTGACTGGCAAAGTGTATATGTGGAATAACTTAGAGCCGTGGTTTGCAAATGTTTGCTGTAAAATAAAGTAAAACAAAACAAAAAGAAACTTACTGGAGGACGAGCCGCTGCCTGTGTCCTGTGAGTTTCTGGGGCAGATTTTGGGAGCGGTGTTTTTCTGTTTGCTGCCTGGGAGTGGACCAGTGTGCTGATCCCACCACAAGGGCGGCTTTCGCTGGAAGGAACGATGGCAGGTTGATTTTATGAAGTATGATGTTGGAGTTCTGTGTAATATGAGCAGCTTCTCCACGGTTGCCACAGCAATCTTGCAAGGTATTTGAAAAAAAAAAACAACATACAGGATGCAGTGTGTCATATTTCGATGCTGCAGTTGCCTGGCAACCTCCATGATATGAAAAACATTCTGTAGGGGTGCCATTGGAGGTACCCGCCCCCCCCCCCAAACCCCCCCCCCCCCCACACACACCTCCTGTTGCACCCCCCACCCCGCCCAGTCTGGGGCCATTTGGAGAACTGGAATAACCAGACCGATGGGTGGAGATTCAGGCACTTCCAGAGTGCCGCAGCGGGGCTAGTGCAGCGTGCCATCAGGAAAGATCAGTGCTTTAACATCTCTGTGCAGCGCTGCTGCTCGCTGCTCCACACTTTGCCTAGGCTCCCTGTTGGCTGGCCCTCAACCCTTTAAGGCGTGAGGTCACAGGTACGTCATTAGAATGTTCTTAGCTGAACATTCTAATGCTGATGTAACAATCGCTGCCGGTGATTGAGAGCAGTGGAGTTCTAGAACACTGGCTTAGAATGTTGAAAAAAAGAAGATTCCAAAAAACCTGCTCTTCAGACGGTTAAGCAGATAAATAGCAACTCTTCTATAAAGTGTGTAAATTCATGACAGATGCACCCTCTGAAGACTGGGGGACTGTCTGATAATAATCATAATGATCATAATCATAATAACTGAAGTGTTTGTGTGGATGGGTCTCTTGCAGGCCTGAAGTGCTCGCTCCGACCCCACAGGTCATGTGACTGCCGCTGCCGAGGGGATTGGTTTACAGCCTTATCTCCCTGTGAGTTATCTTTATGCCTGTAGAGTTATGTCATGTCATAACCTGCATGGTTATGTATAATGCCCCCCCCCCCCGGACCCCCCTCCCCTCCTCTCCGTTCCTCTTTCATCTGTGATTTCGTGCTCACGTGCACTCAGACTTCGACCGCTCGTACCACGTTTATATGGCTTCCTTCAGGTCAAAGGTTAGTGGGGGGGGGTGCAGGGGGGGTTGTCACGGCAATGGGGGCCTGTGAACTCTATAAACAGAGCTTAAACATTACCTATCGCTTCAGGACCGTGTCTGACACTGCATGAAAAATGGCGTTTCTGGAAGATATCCGACCTGTTAGATTTCAGTGAAATTTGGGGTGTGTCAGTTGTAATTATTTGTAATTAGTTGTGATTATTTCCAGAAATTTCCACACACTCCCAGGCCTCGACTGTAATCGAGGATTTCTGCACTATGATTTTCCCCATGAATTCATGTTGGTACACGTTTCAGCATTGATACCTGGCGCACCTTTTCATGCAGTGTAACTGCTTGGTTTTTTTTTTTTTTTGGATCTGATTGTTTCTGTTTTTTGCCGGTCTGGACTCGTACTGTAGGTCTGTGGCATCTCTGTGGCTCCGTGGATGTGCAGTCGCTAAAACTCGCAAACTCTGTGCAAACTCAGATCCTCTGATGGAAATACTCTGCCCAGCAGTGGGACCTGTCCCCCTGTTCTGAGCTGCTGGGCTGCCATGGACTCACAAATAGCCTAAAATCTGTGTCCCAGGGCTGGCCACAGCATGTGGAGAGAGGAGGATGTGGTGAATCCTGATAGTGTCCCTGAGTGTGTGCAGTCTGCTCTCTCTCTCTCTCTCCTCTCTCTCCTCTCTCTCTCTCTCTCTCTCTCCCTCTCTCTCTCTCTCTCTCTCTCTCTCTCTCTCTCGGGCTTGTACAGGATGTGTGGCTGAGGAATGGATTGAGGGCTGAGATCACTGTGGGTCAAGCATGCAGTGTTTCTGGTTCTCAGAACCTGTTTCCTCCATTTTGTTCCCGTGGGATACAGGGCTGCAGTTTGTGGCCCCTGGCTGAAGGCTCTGCGCTGGACTGCCTCCTGCGTCACTGCCGCGCCCACACGCCCACTTACTCTGCAGAGCCTTCATACACCCCGATCTACTCAACACACTGCTTTTTTTTACTGCCCTGCTCCATTATGACATCACAGCAGGCCACACTGCCCTGTTTCATTATGACATCACAGCACACCACACTGCCCTGCTCCATTATGACATCACAGCACGCCACACTGTCCTGCTGCATTATGACATCACAGCACGCCATTCTGTCCTACTCCATTATGACATCACAGCACACCACTCTGTCTTGCTCATTATAAAATCACAACACACCACACCCTGTGGTTTGATTTCCCTGAGTACCCGTGATGTTTAACCTGTCCCAGACATGAGTTAGCATTAGTGACTCACCATCCCCTGCACACAAGTTCCTGAACACTGCGTTCAGCTCACAGACTCAAACATGAGGCGTTGCCAGAGTGGACCAATGGAGGCTGTTCTGTGAGTGTTGCTCTAGCTGCAGCCAGTTTGCTGGAGGTAGAGGAGGTGTAGGGGAGGCGTAGGGGAGGTGTAGGGGAGGGAGAGGGTCTGCTTCCTGCCTCTCCTGGGGCGCAGGTCCCTGCATGCAGTCAGAGGCCCTGTATTGCTCTACATAGGGTTTTATCTTTAATGAACCCCTGTGGGACCTTGTGTAACACACAAACACATACCCTCAGGGGTGCCCTTCTCCCACGTACGGTACATCGGAGCGCAGGTCGGTTTTCAGGTCTTCTCTGTGTGTGACAGTGTGGTCCCGCACGCTAAAGCTTCCCCCCTTCCCCCAGGCCTGTGGCATTGGTTCCTGTGTGCGGCGCAGGGCGTGCGCGGGGGTGTAGTAATGGGGTTACGGTGGGCTTGGCGGGGGCTTCAGAGGCCCGTGTGTGAGATCAGCAGGGATTGGCGGCGGTAATCCTGCTAATGCCAGACGGATCTAACGTGCTTACGCTGCAGTCTGGCCCAGAGACCTCTCCCCCCCCCGATGGGATTACTGCAGGGAGAGGGCGGAGCTGGGGGGGGGGGGGGGGCAGCGCGCTCCCTCCCTGTGGGCACTGAGCCGGTGGCCATTCTCCTCTGGAGGAATCTGCTTTCTCTTGCTGTGGGGGATGCCCTGATGCGTACAGTGTCCTTTACCACTGTAGGAGCTAATGTGAGGAACACACATACACACACACACATACACACATACGCATGCATACACACATGCACGCAAACGCACACACACACACACATACACACATGCATGCACACA
Organism: Anguilla japonica; assembly: GCA_025169545.1. NCBI lineage: Eukaryota > Metazoa > Chordata > Actinopteri > Anguilliformes > Anguillidae > Anguilla > Anguilla japonica. The sequence continues at coordinate 54,965,824 of CM045891.1, forward strand.
CACACACATACATGCACACATACATACACACACACGTATACACACATGCACACACACACACACACACACATTCACACACACATGCATGCACACACATACACGCTCACACACACACACATGTGTGTAGGTGTGTTAGTGTGTGTGTGTGTGTGTGTGTGTGTGGAATGCAGAGAGGTATGGACCAAAAGAACAGTATGGCTTATCAGCTTTTTATGGTGTACAGTTGAGCATGACTTCCTGCTTGTGCAGATAGGCATGTGATAGTGGTGATAGTGAGGGTGTGATAAATGTGATAGCTGGGTCAGTCAGGAGGGTCCCACCTGATAAATGTGATAGCATCAATAGGGTCAGGTCAGGTCGCTAACGGGCTAACGTCCTGCTAAGCCTGTTAGCACCCCTCCCATCTGGACCTTGTGTTCGGAGAAAACGATCCGAAAACAAGTTTCATAAGCAGCATCAATAGGGCCTCTGCAGGCTGCTGCAGCTACGCTCTGCCGCTAACGTGCTAACGTCCTGCTAAGCCTGTTAGCACAAAACAAGTTTCATAAGCAGCATCAATAGGGCCTCTGCAGGCTGCTGCAGCTACGCTCTGCCGCTAACGTGCTAACGTCCTGCTAAGCCTGTTAGCACAAAAACAAGTTTCATAAGCAGCATCAACAGGGCCTGTGGGCCCTACTCATATGGGACCATATGGGACCAACTCAATCTGTAGCTTATGCACTTTTTATCCTGTCCTGCTGCTGCTGGCCACCATGTTTGCTTTGCCATTCAAAATGAATGTGATGTCACCAGTGATGTCACCAGTGATGTCACTGATTTTTATTAATTATTTCCTGTTACATTTCCTGTTTCCTGAGAATTCCATGGTAAGATGACAGTTTATTCAGAGATTGAACTACAGTATTCTGGAGATGAGTAGCGTGCTTTGTGTTTATATACATTGTAGAATGTATGCAGGGGATTGTATTTGTAAAATGGAGCAAAACAAAAAATTTGTATGCAAAAAAAAAAAAAACTATGTTAATTCTTAAAATACCCCTGGGTGTTTTCAGACAGTAAACAAATGAGGGAGTGGAATAAATTTGAAACACTTTACAGACCAGGGGCCCCATCTGCAGATGAGACGAGCACCGTCCCACAGAGGGAGAGAGAGGAGGGCGGAGTTTTCCCCGTTTAATCGCAGAATCCTGAGCTTCGGGGCGACGCTTTGCTCCAGGGCGTTTTCCTAAAAAAAGCTTTTTTTGGCCGCTGCTGCCCTGACTCATCAAAGAAGCATCTCAGTTTGGCGGAAAGTGCGCGGCGTTGGGTTAAGAGCCGGGCAAGCAGGCCCTGCCAGTCGGGCCAGCTGTGTGTGGAGAAAAACCAGCTGAGAGCCAGATTCACCTGGAGCGCCCCCTTGTGGCTTCCCCAAACGTTGCAGATGTGCTGGTGTGCGTCGCAGGACGAGTTTCCTTTGGCTGCAGGCAGTGTGTGCTGCTGTGTGTTTGTGTTTATATATGTTTTTTCTCCATGCTGCAGGGGCGATGTTTGTTCTTATGGTTTTTAAAGCAACTCAGAGATCCCTTCTCTCAGTCTTGTTTTAATTGTGCTGAAAATGTTTTAATGTGTCTCTTTCCTCTGTGTCTGATCATGTATACAGACAGGCCAGTGGAGTTTAAGGATTCTGTCATTTGACTGAAATGCACATGACTTTCATCAGTTATGTTATGCTTGTGTTTCTTCGGGAAACTGTGATGAGTGTCTATTTGAAAATGTTTAAAAAGAGCACAGCGAGGTTTACATTGTGTGCGTGTGTGTGACATTCAGTTTTGAGCCATGGTCCTGACAATCTGCTCCCCCTCTCCCCCCCCCCCCAGGTGATCAGCTGCTTCGGGCTCTCGGCGCTGTCACGGCGATACCTGGGCTTCGCGGCGGTGGCGCTGCTGGTGGAGCTGAACTCCATCTTCCTGCACCTGCGGCAGATGCTGCGCATGGCGGGCGGGGCCAAGACCACGCCCTACCGGGTGAACAGCATGGTGAACCTGGGCACCTACGTGGTGTTCCGCATCAGCACGCTGGCCTGGATGACGCGCTGGCTGGTGCTGAACCGCGAACACGTGCCCCTGCTGGCCTACACGCTGGGCAGCGTCGGCATGGCGATCATGACCGCCATGAACATCGTGCTCTTCTGCCGCCTGCTGCGCAGCGACTTCCTGCAGACCGGCCGCGACGGCAGGAAGGAGAAATAGGAGGCTCCGCCCCCCTGCCCCAAACCCCCCCCCAAACCCGCCACCCATCCCCAGCTCTGCCCCCCCAAACTCCGCCCCCCTGCCCCAAACCTGGCCCCCAAACCCCAGCTCTGACCGCACACCCCACCCCCCCATCCCCAGCTCTGCCCCCTGCCCCAAACCCCGCCCCCAAACGCTGCTATCCATCCCCAGCTCTGCCCCCCCAAACTCTGCCCCCCTCCCCAGCTGTCCCCCAAACTCTGCCCACCCACCCTCCATCAAACTCCGCCCCCCTCCCCAGCTCTGCCCCCCCAAACTCCGCCCCCCTCCCCAGCTCTGCGCCATAACACCCCCCCCCCCCCCCCCCCCCCCCCCCCCCTCCTCAGCCCCCGCCCCCCCCCCCCCCCCGCCCTCAGTCTGCGAACACACAAGTTTACCGGCTCATCTTTACAAACTGTCAGTATGAACATGCTAATGAAGGGCGTGGGTTAAACAAACCAATGCAACCCAGACAACGATGCTGTTTTTATTTTTATTCTTGTACATTTTTTTATTATTTTTGTAAAGAAACACAAAACTGAACTTTTTAAGCCAATCTACTCAACCAAGCAACCTCATGTGAAGAGCAGTGTTGCCACCTGCTGGACATTTGCAGTAAAACTAGTGTCAAACACCCTTTTTTGTTGATTTTTTTTTTTGTTTGTTTGTTTGTTTCTTTTTTATTTTATTTGATCTTGTCTTGTTTTTGCTCCTGATCCCGAACACAGGTCTGTACAGTAGATAAGTAGCGTAGGGACCCTGGAAAGCTGAATACGTGTCTCACTGAGAGTGTAGTTAAACACTGATCAGTGCTGCTGCCGCTAGTGTACCTAAACCCTCAGATCCCATTTCTGCTACCTCATAACCCTGTGATGGGTGCCTGACGTGTAGCCAGCAGCGTTTCCCCAGAGCCTGCACTAGGGCTGCTGGACCAGCAGGATGAAGCAGGATCAATGGAGGCTCCTTTAGGGCAAATATATCTGCTTAATCAGGAGAGCCTGCAGCTCAGATCCCCCCCAGGCCTCCTAGCTGCGGGATGAGTATCTCTGCAGGTGCTATGACCCTGCAGGGTTGAGTAGTCCTGAACAGTTGAGTAGTTCCGCAGGGTTGAGTACAGGGTTGAGTAGTTCTGTAGGTTGAGTAGTTCCACAGGGTTAAGTAGTTCTGTAGGGTTGAGTTAGTCCTGCAGGGTTGAGTAGTTCTGTAGGTTGAGTAGTCCCACAGGGTTAAGTAGTTCTGCAGGGTTGAGTTAGTCCTGTAGGGTTGAGTGCAGGGTTGAGTAGTCCTGCAGGGTTAAGTAGTTCTGTAGGGTTGAGTAGTCCTTTGGGGTTGCGTGCGGGGTTGAGTAGTCCTGCAGGGTTAAGTAGTTCTGTAGGGTTGAATAGTCTTGTAGGGTTGAGTATTTCTGCAGGCTTGAGTAGTCCTGAACAGTTGAGTAGTTATGCAGGGTTGAGTAGTTCTGTAGGGCTGAGTGGTCCTACAGGGTTAAGTAGTTCTGCAGGCTTGAGTAGTCTTGTGCTCAATCTTCTCTGCTCTCATAATGGCAGCAGAATGATTTCCGACTCTCACCAAATGCTCCTGTGTCCTCCTGGTGTCCCCCTCTCCTCTCTGTGTCCTCCTGGTGTCCCCCTCTCCTCTCTGTGTCCTCCTGCTGTCCCCCTCTCCTCTCTGTGTCCTCCTGGTGTCCCCCTCTCCTCTCTGTGTCCTCCTGGTGTCCCCCTGTCCTCTCTGTGTCCTCCTGCTGTCCCCCTCTCCTCTCTGTGTCCTCCTGATGTCCCCCTGTCCTCTGGGCCGAAAGTGAGAGCAGGATTGGGGATGGCACCCGGGGGGCGTGGCTGGTGGGCGTGGCTGGTCGCAGGCAGATCTGGTCACTGCGCACTTTCACACCGTTTTACACTCTGCAGCTGCTGCTGTTTACCACCGTGAAGCACAAAGGCTGTCCTTCAGAGGCACTTCACCTGTCCCTCTTTGTTATAGCAACAGTCGCCAAGGTTACTGGAAGGGTGGGGTCAAAAGTTACACTAGGCCTCTGACCACACCCACCACTCCTCTCTGTCACTCTGATGATTCAGTTTAGCGGAACTGAGCAGTGGTGTCCAAAGCCAACTGTGTGTTATTTTAGCCAATGGTGTGTTAGTATGACACTGAGTGAAGGCTTGTTAGCCAATGACCAGGCCGCACTATTCAGGAACAAACCGCCCCTGTGTTTAAAGACATGGGCTAAGCTTGCTCTCTGGGAACAGTTTTCTCTTGTCAGCTTCATACCTTTTATACATTTTGTGCACATGTAATTTATTTGTACTGAAGTTATGATTGTCACGTCTTATTGTAATAATCAGCCTTAAAGAAAAAACTGTATGAAAAAAAGTCGCACATTAGGTTATGTGAGTGCTGTTGGTCAGGTTGGATACTTGTACATGTGTTGGGGAGTGGCGAAATAGGCGTTGATTTGTCGTAGATTAGTGATCAGAGCTACAGCGTGCTCCTGTTTCGGCTGTAGAAAGGGCTAGTTTACATTTATGTGATCGCACCGTTGCCGGCTCCTTGAACTATGACATCACCGCGCTGGTGACATCACCGTCTTTTGAAGGCACTGATCACGTTTTGGAAGTGGTACTGTTAAGGGTACATTTGTGTGTGTGTGTGTGTGTGTGTGTGTGTGTGTTGTTGCACTGAACAAATTAATACATGCTGTCAACGATTTATGCTGTGTTTTCAGCCACCTAATCTCTTATCTATGAAGGCGGGCAACGCAAATAATTTGGAGTTTTGATAAGCTGAGGGTAATTGAAAATGTGCTGAAGTGAAATTACTGGCCTCGTGACTGGAGTCATAACTTTGAACTGATCCATGCATTTATTATCTACCGGAGTGGCCTCCTATTTGCCTGACGGTTTAAACCGTTAAAAATGTGTGTGTGTGTGTGTGTGTGTGTGTGTGTGTATGTGTGTGTGTTGTGCGTGTGAGTGTGTGTGTGTGTGTGTGTGTATGTGTGTGTGTTGTGCGTGTGAGTGTGTGTGTGTGTGTATCTGGACACGTCGGCTTAAAAGGACGGCGGGGAGGTTACGAGATTTTGCCTAAATTGTGGTTACCTCATTTTGAAGAGGTAATTTGTTAATTTAAGGAACCAGAGTAAATTATGCAACATATAGAATGTTGCAGTTTTTGACGTAATTGAATTGTCCACTCGTTTCGTGCGTCATACAGACTTGTGTAAATTGTGCCTAGATTGCTAACTATTTTTCATCGTGTTGTGATGAATCGCATTTTTTAATTAATGAGACTATAACTACTAGCAAATATTTGTACGACAAAAGAATGTATTTAACGAAATAAAAAAATTAACCAAGGTAACACGCGTTGGACTTATTTTCGAGAGTTTTGTACGCCAAAGTATTGTCTGTTTCGCACTGACAGCAAACGCAACAGCCCGATGATTTAAAAAAAAAAAAAAAAGTTGTCTTTTTGCCGTCAGGGGGCGATGTGTCGCAAAAACGAAGGGCTGCTCATATCCTTATGCAAGGTTCTGAAAGTTACAGATAATTCTCACACTAAACGTAGCCGATGCTATCCTTGAGTTTGGTGCTTCTGCATAAATTAAGATGCTCCTTGCCTATTCTACAGCAACACTCAAATCAAAGTTCAAATCAAATCAACGTATATTTGTCCAGTAACAGTAAGTCAACAGCAGGTTCGCACATAGTAAAATGTCCAGGGTTAATTAGACACTTAATATATAACATTTGGGTCCCACATTCCAAAGTGGGACAGAAGGTTGCCTGTTAAGAGTTTAATTGCCACTGGTGGAGTGTTGAATTAACGCTGGACATTTGACCGTGTAGCCTAAATGTTAGCTGGCAATTAAATGTTTAGTCTATGACCAAGCCTACCTCACAAGTAAAGTAGAGGGAGGTAATATAAAATGTAATATTTTTATAGTTTATATGTTATAGTTTATATGTTGAACGTTATTTCAACACTAATGCCGCTGTGAAAGCATTATGCCTTCAGTTCATATGCGATATATTATTTTAAGTTTTTTTATGTAGGCTGAGACGCGTCCGTTGTAAGGAGTTGTATATCAGAATACAATCTGATGGATGGATCAATTTTCGTGTAATGGTTCTCTGTAATCTGATTTATTGCCGCTAGTAGTCAATATAAGCGCTACTTCATGTCCAGAATGACAAGAAACTGGCTGTTTTCGCCGACGGTCTCCAGATATAAATATTTGTTTACTGCCATCGGTCACGAATCACCGTTTTTACGGTCCCATATCTCTTCCGCGTCCTTTATGGCGCAAACGACATCCAGCGGTGGGGAGAAAATAAACTCGTCCGCCGTCCCTGCCCCGCGTATTGATTCGGGCGGGCAGATTTGCGGCGGCACTGGGAAGAGGCCGCTTCTGCCAATCGGCGTTCCCGCTCGCGGTGCGCTCACGCGCCTGTTCCGGTCACGAGCTATTGTTTATCATACGCCTACCATATCCTTCGTCCGCCGAGCAGAAGGGTGAATGATGTTACCTTCGCAGATGCCGCTTCGCTTTTTTACTGGCGTTGGACCGATGCGCGTTTTTATTTCCCTATTAACGTGCAATGCGGTTGCGAAATGAATTTTCGCCGACATCCTGGGCATCGCGGCTGCGTGGCTTCGGCTGCATTCGCTATGGACATTAACATATTTAAGAGACTTATGACAAAATGAAATGCACCGCAACCTCCGTCAGTTCTTCGATGCAGTGTTTATCTGCGTAGCTCAATCATAGATCTTCGTGCATCTTAATTTTATTTGAGCTATTAGATGAAGAGCCGTTTACCCCCTCCTAAAACGACCTGCTTTAGCCATTTTCTGTGTTTGTGGAAATCTGAAAATGTTCTGAAAACACTAAGATTTTGGATTGAAGTTTATGAAGCAGAATAACTCGACGACTTTAGGATTCGATTCTTCTTGCCGTGAAGGTAAGGACAATCAAACAAACGTATGTTTTATTTAATATGCAGTACAGTTTTGGTAAAATGACTAACTACACCATACCATGCCAGAAACCGCTAATTGCAATTGTTTGGTGGAAACTAAGGTAGCACATTCCCTGCCTAACGGGGAAATCATTTGTTTTGACGTTAAGCCTACATCATAACTCATGTCCGTAATCCTGTTGTCATGTCCATGCTATAGGCTACATTCCGAAAACTTGACTTTTAAGTCTATCTTACCTGTGGTTCGTATCTGCTTAAGCTCCACATCCACATTTGACTATTGCAGGCCAGTTGTTTCTTGCCTGAGAATATTGTGTTTGAACTTGCCTACAGTATTCAAAACTCTTCCCGCACCGTCGTCCATTCTTACAATATACTACTTATTAGAAGTTGGCCGGGCTCGTCATGTGCTAAATCAAATGTCATAATTGGATGTATAGCATATAGCCTATTGTGTGTGATGACACGTCTGTGAAAAAGCATTCAGATGACATCAGAAGCGATGTAATAGAGTAATGTACAGAGCAGTGGCAATTAGCCTATATAAGGCCAGTCGTGGGTGGGCTGTCTGATCGTACGCCCTACGTCATCTATATTCCAGTAGGCTGCCGACATCAGAGGGTTAAAGGCTAAAGCGCGCACGAGGACGGGGCGGCCGGCCCACCCAGCCGTTTTCTTGCACGCGGACGAAAAAGTGTGGTCGGTAAACTCTGCGTGAACGACACTTGGTGGTCGGCCAACGTGCACTTCCTCACTAATGTTGACCCGTGACGTGTTTGGCTCGTCTCGTGGCATTTAACACTGCTCTGAGCCCAAAGGTCAGGTTTCCCAGAGGGGCTGCACGGCTCCCGTGTGCTCGACAGCCTTCCCTCGCGCACAATCTCTCAAGCGCCGACGCGTCGCGTTCCCAGCAGTGATGGATGACTCAAACCCACTGGTCCGTTCGAAGTGGATGCTTGCCTTGGTTCTAACCACTTAACGGCACTCGCACAAGACTGGTTCGAGGTTTTTGCGCTAGTTTTAATGCAAGTGTTCACGAGTACAGCCAGGCTGGACTGAAAGTGCAGTAGGCTATCACCAATCAAGTAGCGGAAAGTGACGAGCAACCTGTCCGAAGTCACATGAATTCTGCTGGCACGCGCATTAGTGATCTGGAGAGCGGAATGTCATTGAGTCTCGTGGCGATGGACTCCAGTTTGCATGTTCAGATACAAAAATCAATAACCCCACTGGTTGCATTCCACCCAGCAACATACGCAAGATTCCACCGTGATGCATTTATGCCGTCGACTGCGCCCTGTTTTGCGTTCAAGTGCCTGATATTTAAAAATCCAAAGACTCCAGTTGCAATCGATTGTAACAAAGAGGATGAAATTGATTTTTTGCTTTCGTATCGCAGAAATCTGATACGTGGAAACAGCTGCTTTGAACAATTATTAAAGAAACATGAAAGTTTTTACGGAACAAACTGTGATATGGAATGCAGGCCTATCTATCCAGTTTGTGCGTTCAAATGCAACACGTAGAAAGAAAAAAAAAACATAGTTTTCAGTTATCTTGAAAGCAGAAGATTTAGACCGTGCCATGAAACGGAAAAAGGCTTTGGGTCGCTTACCTGCTTCAGAACCACGGACAGCTCACTTTGAGCTTTGCATGGTGCCTCCCGCTGAGCTGTTCCCCCTGGGGTTTTAGAGAGAGCACAGATTCATAAAGGGGAATGAACAAGTAAACTCATCCGCTATGGGGCTGGGAGGGGGCGGGGGGGGGGGGGGGGGGGGGGGGGGGGGGGGGTTGGGGTTGCCATTCCAGGAATTTATCTGAAAATCAATTATTGATTTGCAAAATGGCTGATAATGTTCCATGAGGATTTTTTTTGATGAAAAAATTGCATTTCAAATTGCCTTACCCCCCCCCCCCACCCCCTCCCCCCCCCCAGCCCCCTTGGTATTGACACCTGTGCAGCTCACCTGTGGGCGTGCCCGTGCTGACACACCTGCGTCATGGCCTCCCTCCCTCCCGGGCAGGGCGGGGAGGCGGTTGCCATGGAGACGGGCGATGCGCTGGCGAGGCAGGTGGAGAGCGTGGAGCGGAACATGGCCTTCCTGCGCCAGGAGCACCTGACCCTGCTCCGGGGCCTGCACCTGGAGATCCTCTCCCTGCAGAGACGCTGCGCCGGTCAGTCCCGCATCGCTTCCCGTCACCTGACCCTGCCAGTCCCGCACCACTTCCTGTCACCTGACCCTGCCATTCCCGCATCACTTCCTGTCACCTGAATGATTGTGTGTGAGTTCAGTAGGAGTCGGTGGTACTCAGTATGCAAAGAACTCTGTGAGTCTTATTCTTATTGAGAACATACAGTCTGAAGCTCATCCTTAATGCAGTGAACAGTCTGAAGTTTTGCAGTACTGCAGACTGAGAGCTGAAACTGAGTCTTAGAGAACGGAAGCTGTTAATGGTTGTGTTTCTGCCGGGTGAGATTCAGAGATGCAGACGTTTCAATGAGCCCACAGAGAGAGAGAGAGAGAGAGAGGATGACAGGAGGATACTCGTGTTCTGAAACAACCTTCATCCCTCCTTTCTCATTTCTCTTCTCTCTTGATTCCCCCTCTCTCTCCCTCTCTCCCTCTCCCTGTTCTGTGTTTTGGCACTGGAAACTGCTTTCCCCTGTGGTGCTGCCACAGCTGTTTCCCAGGGCAGGGGGGGGGGGGGGGGGGGGTTATTTGGAGTGAAATGGAGACCTCTGAATAATCTCCACGGGTCAATACCTTCCAGGCAGCGAGGACGTTTTATTCTCCCTACAGTGTAATTTGGTATTCTGGCTGTTTCGGTCTCTCTCTCTCTCTCTCTCTCTCTCTCTCTCTCTCTCTCTCTCTCTCTCTCTCTCTCTCTCTCTCTCTCTCTCTCTCTCTCTCTCTCTCTCTCTCTCTCTCTCTCTCCTCTCTCTCTCCTCTCTCTCTCCCCCTCCTCTCTCTCTCTGCTGAGTTAGTGTGAGTCTAGGTCACTCTTGGGGCTGGATTAGCCAGTGGACTGCGCCCATGAGGTGATCTACTACACCAGGCCAATCATTCCCTAATGGGCCAGTGCTGTAGCACGCCCTGCAGTGCAGTGCAGTGTGTAGCTGTGTCTAAACTCTGCTCCTGTCCTACCTGCAGAGCTCACCTGTGAGCTGAACCTGAAGCCCCCAGGAAGGACCCAGGCAGGTGAGTACGGCCGTCTCCACAACTGCCTGAACACTACCCCTCCATCCGTCCATCTCTCTAAATGGTAAATGGACTGCATTTATATATGGTAAGTGGACTGCATTTATATAGCGCTTTTATCCAAAGCGCTTTACAACTGATGCCTCTGATTCACCAGAGCAGTTAGGGGTTAGGTGTCTTGCTCAGGGACACTTCGACACGCCCAGGGAGGGGTTCGAACCGGCAACCCTCCGACTGCCAGACAACCACTCTTACCTCCTGAACTATGTCTCCCCGTACATCTCTCTGCGCTCTCTCTCTCCCTCGCCCTCTTACTCTCTCTCTCCCCCTGTGTGTCTCTCTCTCCCCGCCCCTCCATCCATCCATCTCTCTGCTCTCTCTCTCCCTCAGCCTCTCTCTCACTGTCCCCTTCCCTCTCTATTTCAATCTCTCCTGCTCTCCCTCCCCCTCGCTGTCCCTCTCTATCTCCCCCCTTCTCTCTCACTACATATTCCTCTTTTGCCATCCATCCTTCCTCCTTAAAAGTAAAAGTCTTCACCAAATGTTCACCAAATATTTAGAACAAAATTGTTCTTCCATATACATTTTTAACGTCTGGATGGAAACACATTTTGCTGAAAATTCCATGGGACCCATAGCAGGTTTGTCCCATTTTATTCCAGCACCTAAAGGGTTAAGTTTAAAGAATTGTGATGATGTCACTGACCCAGATCTGAACACATAGAGCCCCAGTGAGACAGACTCCGCCCGTCTGAGAAGAGAGAGATGGACAGCCAGCAACGCTGTGCTCTCTCCAGTTTATGGTGGGGGGGGAGGGGGGGTCATGCACATACACTCACTATGTGACCCCCCCTCCACTGCTCTACCCATCCAGACCTCCTGCCCCCCCCACACTCGTCTGTCTTATCCCTCTATCTGCTTCTCCCAGTCTTCACTGCAGTGAGTGAGTGAGTGAGTGAGAGAGAGAGAGAGAGAGATGAAGGTCGATTATTCTGAGGCCATATTTCTTTACTGGAATCTTCCTTTCTCTCCCTCTCACTCTTTCCCTCTCTCTCAATTCAATTTTCAATTCAGTATGCTTTATTGGCATGTAGTAAACATTGCCAAAGCATTATATTACAAAAAATTCAGATAGAAGGGGGAAGAACTATTGAAAGCATTTTAGTTATTAACTGTAATTGTAATATTAGCAGGTTGAACAGGATTGTGCTTGTTCAGGAAGGCCTGTGTTTGGGCGTTTAGAATACTGCAGAAAACCTTCCCCAGGTTACTGTTCATGCAGATGCCTCGTAGTTGTAGTTGGGGTCAAATTTGTCTCCATTTTTGTGAACTGAAGTGCCTGTCTGCTGAGCCAGGTTGAATAATTTAAGTCAGGCTGTCTGCGGTTCAGAGTGACTGTGTTTCAGCATTTTTTAGGTTGTATTTTTTTATTATTAGATCTTTCAGCTCTTAGTAATTCTGTTGTCTTATATGGTTTTAATTGTTCTTTATTGTTGATTTTAATATATTTTTTTCTTGTTCAATTTCAGAGCAAATGGTTGTTATAGGATTTTCTTTTTGCAGATTTCCTCATTTTGTACCGGTAGTTCATTGTTTTGCTGCTTAAATTGTTATTTTAATAGTCTTCCTTTTCAATAAGAGTTTTGTTTTCTTCTCTTTTATGGTTTTTTAGAATGTAGTTCCCTATATCACTATATCTCTGGTATAAATCTGGGTTTTGTGGTTGATGAGTTTCAGATTTGTAAGGTGAGGGAGGGGTGATTATCGGGGACAGGAGACTGCGTTCATTTGAGAACATAGGAGTGTTACTGAGGGAGTCTTATTCATGGCAGGGTAATGATTTTACCCTAAACATATTACATTAACCTGACAAAGCC